>CABHPP010097570.1:0-18244 GCA_902168425.1 Peromyscus attwateri | reverse complement strand
TGAAAAAGAGTATATGACTAACCATTCCAGGTAGCTCAAAAGCATAAGGAGCTGTTACCCCTTTCCTGAATAAAACATTTATGTGCCAACCTAAGAAGATTATTGTTCAGTTTCCCAATAATTACCTTTATGTCTTTCAATATTTTAATGACCAGTCACATGTAAAATGTAGACTCATTATCATCTTTATATTCACTTGAATTCTAGTGAGTTGGAGATTTGAATTCCATTTTGACAAATTTACTTTTCATATTAAGAAATTGTCAGTTGTTTATACTTGAGTTTTATCAGATGTTTCTTAGAGCTTGAAACTTCAATTGTCTATAAAATTATGTCATTATTTGGAAGATAATAACTGCATAATGTGTTTCTAGTATAGGCTAAAAAAATATATCAGCTGCCGGGCGGTGGTGTCGCACGCCTTTAATCCCAGCACTCGGGAGGCAGAGCCAGGTGGATCTCTGTGAGTTCGAGGCCAGCCTGGGCTACCAAGTGAGATCCAGGAAAGGCGCAAAGCTACACAGAGAAACTCTTTCTCGAAAAACAAAAAAAAAAAATATATATATATATATATATATATATATATATATATATATATATATCAGCTGATCAGATGTTCTCAAAATATACTTTGATCTTGCTCACAACTCTTTTTGTTGTAGTTTAAAGTAGTTACAGCCTAAAGTTTAGTATGTCTACATTCATCCCTATACAATAACTATAGTTCAATATTAAACTGCTGTTAATGAATAATATATACACTTTTATGAATCATTTAAAAAAGACTAAAATTTCCTTGTGTATATCTGTATATATTCACATCAAACTTGAAATGTACAGAAATCAGATCAAAATCTTACAGATCAAAAAGTGTTTTATTCAAGGTTACAAGTAAGTTTGCATTTCATTGTCATTATGCTATTCATATGACTTACTATGACAAAGTTTTAGTTATCTTCACTGTAAACATGAATTCATCAACAAAATACAATTCATTGAATCACTGGTGTCTCCCAAAATGAGTAGCTAGTTACAATGAATTCATTATGAAGAGCAAAATGACTGACACACCCCTAAACTCCTGAATTTCTATGCATTAAAATTGCTGTTCTAGATGTGGTAAGGAAAAGAAGAGAGGAATTAATCATTTTTACTAATATACTATTCAAAAAAGTGCACTTTCTTCTCATTTTTGAGACTAACATATCATGTCTGACACATTTATTCTTGTCCTTCACAGTGAGTTACGTTTCATCTTTTGGGTTATCGGCACGAGGAAACAGAGATAGTCTTGCCGAGGTCCGTTAATAGTTCCATATATCACTTTAGCAGTGATTCGGTGTCTTTCCTGGAAAGTTCAAGTTCTGCCTGTTCTGTATTATTCATACATTTGTAGCATAATTTAGAGAAGTCACTCCTATTCTCCCACCACAGATGATCATTCTCCTGATAAATTGATGTAAGTATTGTCTGACATTGTTTAAGGATGCTGAGCGTTTTAGTCCTAAGTATAAAGTCGAATAAAGCAACAGTGGTCTTTGCGAAGTCATGATCTCTATTAATGTGCTTTGCTTTTATATATAACTACAACACCACAAATGTCTGTTAATACTGACTGGAGTATATGTGTATTGGAAATACTCATTTGTAAGATTTCACTATTAGTTGTTCTATACAATTAAATTAGAAAAGAGAATTTGATTTTGTCATCCTGTAGACTCTAAATGATGTCAATAAACAGAGAAATAAATAGTTTGTACTTTTTTGTCTCTATATGCCTCTTCCTGGCAGTACCAATATGATGATACTGTCATCAATGTTTAAAAGCTGAACTATGCTGGAAACCTTCATACATTCAGATAGAATTCCATTCAGGAGCTTGAATGCAAAAAGAGGGTGAATTGAGGCCAGTGAGAGCTACATATCATATTTCAAGTTGCAGTCCAACCTGAACAAAAAAAAAAAAGAGAACAATGAAGGGAGATAAACAATCATTTCTACTACAATGGCAATTGTTACGGGAGAAACATGGTACTCCTTGACTCTTCCTGATCATGTAGACTGTATGCTTTGTCTGTTCTGATAATGTTCTCAACTATTTGTCCTTCAACTTTACTTTTCAGCACAATGTAGTAAGTTGAAAGCTAGTTTACAAAAAGGTAGAATTTATAGTAAAAGAAAAGAATAACATAACTTTATTAATCACATAATATTGTATAGAATTTTGAAGTAGAAAATAGTTTCTATTATAAATCACGAGAATTTTACCTATCCACTTAGATCATGACAAATTTTAAATACTTAAAAATGCATTCAAAATACCAAATATAAATGTGATAAATTCCAAACACTGTGTTTTAGTCACTTTTTTTTTTTGTTTTTTTGAGACGGGGTTTCTCTGTGTAGCTGGCCTTGAACTCACAGAGATCCACCTGCCTCTGCCTCCTGAGTGCTGGGATTAAAGGCGTGCGCCACCACCACCTGGCGTGATAAAACATTTTAACATGAGTCTTATAAGGTCTTATTAAATAAAAAAACATGGAGCCAGAAATTTGGGTTAAAGCCTTAGCTGTGGCTTGTGCTGTCTCTCTGATCTTTCAGCGTTCACTCCAATATCTGCCTCCATGTTTCTTATTTAATAAGACCTTAGAAGACTTGTGTTACATCTGGCGCCCAACTTGCTCAGGCCCAAGCTGCATGCAGTGGGTTGTGGTGGCACATGCTGGTAGGATTTGATAAAGGAGACAGAAGTAGGAGGATCCAAATTTGAAGCCAGCCTGGGAGGCTTGCTGAGGAGAAGCTGTGGCCAGGGCCAGGCCACAAACAGTGGAAGCAGGACTATGAAGAGAGCTGCTTCTGCTGCATGTTGCTGGCTGCTTCTCATCATGTTGGTGGTGGCAGCAATGCTGCTACCGGAGATGAAGGGTTTACCACTGCTTGTTCAGAGAACACTTGCCAGGACCATTGTGTTACATACAAGAAAGCATTGGGAAAGGTCAGTTTGGAGAAGTTTGGCGAGTCAAGTGGTGGGGAGAAGTTGCTGTGAGGATATTCTTTTCTAGGCAAGAACATTCATGGTTCCGAGAGGCAGACATTTATCAGACTCTGATTGTTCCAAATCACAGAGGAGGCACAAAAAAAAAAAAAAAAAAAAAAAAAAGAAAAGAAAAAAGAAAAATAATTTTGCATGGAACCATGGCCATGCCTACCAGCAATTTTGAAATCTTTAAAAGGATGATGGAATCCCACAATGACGATTCCACATGGACTATTATAAAGCCATTACGCTGATTAACACCACCAAAAGATCTGCTTTGGACTACAAACTACAAGACAATTTTGAGATGGCTAGCTAAGATGATCCAGATTCACAGACTGTTCCAGCAAGGACTTGAGATAAGCCCTGCACTTTTGCATTATGCAGAGACTGGACAACAAATGATACAGCTACCTCTCCCAGGACTTGACTATTAACCCAAAATTTTTCTTTTTAGGATCCCCTAAAGATGCCTTTGTCCACAAATAGCAGGAAGCAGTTTTAAGAATATGACGCCCACATTCCCAAGAGGTGTGGTGGATGGTTTTATGGCTGTTTAATGAGTTATGGATATTGTCATTGTTTATATGGCTGGTTACAAATTGTTAATTGTTAATGGTCAGTAAAAAAAGCTAAACAAAGGAGATTAGATACAGGTTCTTGTTTTTTTTTTTTTTTTAAAAAAAAGGAAAAAAAGAGGATATAGAAAAGGGTTGATTATTGAATCTACTCTGAAAAGAAAAAAGGGAAGATATAGAACTAATAAGATAAAAGGTAGACTTTTGAATCTACTCAGAAAAAAAAGAGATAATATGAATATGATAAGATAAAAGGTAGATTTTTTTCATTTTTCTTTATTAAGAGATTTTCTACTCACTCCACATACCACCTACAGATCCCCCCTCCTCCCTCATCCCACCCCCGAGCCCTCTCTCCCAAGCCACCTCACGTCCCCATATCCCCCAAATCAAGGTCTCCCATGGGGAGTCAGCAGAGCCCAGCACACTGAGCATAGTCAGGTCCAAGCCCCTTCCCATTGCACCAAGGCTGCACAAGGCGTCACACCACAGGCACTGGATTCCCAAAAGCCTACCCATGCACCAGGGATGAATCCTGATCCCCCTGCCTGGGTGCCCCCCAAACAGTTTGAGCCAAACAACTGTCTTCCGTATCCAGAGGGCCTAGTCCAGTCCCATGGGGGCTCCACAGCCACCAGTCCAGTTCATGGGCTTCCACTAGTGTGGCCGGTCATCTCTGCATGTCCTCCCATCATGATCTCGATGTCCCCTGCCTGCAGTCCCTCCTCTCTCTCATTGATTGGATTCTTGGAGCTCAGCTTGGTGCCTGGCAGTGGATCTCTGCATCTGCCTCCATCTGGACAAAGGCTCTATGATGACAGCTAGGTTATTTGCTAGACTGGTCACCAGAGTAGACTGGTCCAGGCACCCTCTGGACCACTGCCAGCACTCCCAGGTGGGGTCATCCTTGTGGATTCCTGAGAACCTCCCCAGCACCCCACCTCTTCCTATTACCATGATGTCCTCATCTATCATGGTATCTCCCTCCCTGCCCTCTCACTCTGTCCCTGTTCCAGCTTGACCCTCCCATTTCTCTATGTTCTCATGTCCCATTCCTCATTCTCTGCCACCCCTCACACCCAGTCCACCCATGTAGATAAATGGTAGATAAAAGATAAAATTATTGAATCTATTTTTTAAAAGGAACTTCTTGTTTTAAATAGGATAAGTAATGAAATTTTTCATCTGAATTTGTCAAATGTTAATGGACCGGATATTTTTAATGTATATAATGAAGTTTTTTGTCTAAATCTGTCGAATGTTAATGGACTAGACATTGTTAATGTATTTCTTGACTGTATATATTGTACATACTTACTGTATATAGTTTTTTCTTATATTAGTTATAACTTTATTTTAGACAAGAAAAGGGGAAATGTGGTTCATATATTGTGTATCCTAATAAACTTATCTGAGGGTCAGAGAACAGAACAGCCACTAGATTAGACATAGAGGCTGGAAAATGGTGGCACACATGCCTTTAATCCTATCACTTGTGAGGCAGAGGTCTGTCTAGATCTCTGTGAGTTCGAGGCCACACTAGGAACAGAGCCAAGTGTGATGGCACACACCTTTAATCCCAGCACTTGAGATCTCCTGTCTTGCTTGGGAAAGACACACGCCTTTAATCCCAGGAAGTTGGCAGGAAGCAGAAAGGTATATAAGGTGTGAAGACCAGGAACTAGAGGCTTTTTAAGCTTTTTAGGCTTTCTAAGCTTTTAGGCTTTTAGCAGCAGTTCAGCTGAGATCCATTTGGATGAGGACTCAGACAGAGGCTTCCAGTTTGAGGAAACAGGTTCGGCTGAGAAGTTGGCAAGATGAGGTTAGCTGTGGCGTGTTCTGTCTCTTTGATATTTCAGCATTCACCCCAATCTCTGGCTCTCTGTTTTTTATTTAATAAGATCATTTAGCAATTTGTCTACAAAACATCATGACAAAAAAACAACTTGTGGAGGAAATGGCTTAATTCATCCTGTAACTCTTAGATCTCCATCACTGAGGAAAGTCAGACCAGGAACCCAAGGTAGGAATATAGACCAGGAACTGAAGCACTGGCCATGGGGGAATGATACTGGCTTGGACCTTGTGGCTTGACCAGCCTGCTTTCTTACACAAATCAAGACCTCCTGTCCAGGGGTAGAACCACCTTCTCTGAGGGCTGAGCTGCCCCCCACCCCCACCCCAAACAATCAGTAATTAGAGAAATAATCTACATGCAATCTATTGGAAGCATTTTCTCAATTGATGTTCCTCTTCTCATGTATCTCTAGCTTGTATCAATTTGATAAACAACAACAACAACAACAACAACAAACAAACAAACAAAAACAACCTGGATAATAATCTGCCATAGAAAGCTAGCATAAACTTTAAACATAAACTTGTTTCACAGGTCCAGTATCTAGGGGCCTGAAATCATGGTATTGGTAGGATTGTAATTTCTTTTATGTTTTGTACTAATATCTGTTACAAGCCTTATTTTTTCTGTAGCTTGTCTTATGGACACATCACTTACATCTCTGCCTTTGTCTGAATTTCCTCTTTGAATATGCTTGCCATTTTCTGTCTCTTGTTATATTTTATTTGTCTCTAGAACACACTCCAAATATAGAATGAATCTCTTCTAAAGATCCACTTCTTCAAATGATTTCTTTTATTTTTGTGAATTTCATACAGCTATACAATGTAATATGAAATCATTAACCCTCCCCCTCTGTGCCTTCATAATCCTCTCATATTGTCTTCAACATGGTTTCTTCCCAGTTAGTATTGTTGACATGTACATGAGTGTGGACCCATCAACTGGAGCATGAGAAAACTGCCAGTGACCACAACTTCAATAAAGAATGGGTCTGCTTCCCCAAGAAAGTATCCACTGACAACAGCTCCTGAGTAATGGATGGAGCCTGGGGTATTTTGTCTTGCTTGATCTTGTATAGGTCTTTTCCAGGTAACTGCACCTGCTGTACGTTCATGAATATAATATCCACAGCATGTTCAAAGACAGCACCACACAACTCTACCCCATCTCCCACTGTTTATATCCTTTCTGCCTTATTTTACATGTTGTTCACTAAACCTTATCATTCATGATGTGTAAGCCTGTCTTAAAGATTTATGAACATGTAGATTTTTATAATTATGTTAATATTGTTCTAAAAACAAGAATAATATATAGAATTTAAGTACTGCATCAATAATAATAAACTGCATTTCTTTTTTTATTTTCTAATATTGGAGTCACTCCTGCTAGCTGTCCTTTCATGATTCTGAGAAATAAAAACACTTCATTTTCATTAAAGGAAAAATCTACCGATAGCATATTCCCATCCTAAATATATGTGGGAAAAAAAGCACAGGACACAGAATTTTATAAAAAGAGATAGCATTAGATCTAACACCACAGATTAATATCAACACAATGATATTGGGAATATTTCAATGCTCCTTTCTCACAAATAGGTAAGTTATCTGAAAACAAAACAAAACACCTAAATAGATAAACAGTCCAGTTAAACATACCATAAAACAAATGGAACTAAAAACACTTTTGGAAACTGAACAACAGAACAATAACCTGTGGCAGGAAAAAATTAAGAAGGAAATTTAAAACTCCCTGCAATGATTGAAAATGACAGCACAATATACCAAAATCTGTGGGACGTAGTGAAGGTGACCTTGCCCTGCCCTGCATGGTTTTCTGACTTGAACTGACTGGAAGAATGAGGAAATGGAGAAGGAACAGACACAATGACTCATAGGCAGAAAAGTTGGGGTCACGCGGGCTGTGCACTCTGATGCAGACATACCAGCAGCCCAGAAACTTAACACATTTACTATGTAACACTGATCTGGAGGCAGAATTAATATCTACAGCAGAATGAGAATGAAGGTTAGCTAAAATATTATTATCCACCAACAGGTAGGAGGTCTCCCTAAGGGAGGAATTTTGTGCTGCCGTTACCCAGTATAATAAAGCGATGGTTGATAGTTTCTGCTCACACAGTTCTGAAATGGAAGATCATAGTGCTGCCAACAAGAACAAAAAGCTTTTCCCATGTGTAAGACAGTTTGCCTCAGGAGGTACTCTGCATGCTACTCTGACTGTAGACTCCTAGGGAATCTGATCTACATCCAACAATGTTCCACAGAACTTACAGAGGTTGATCCTCATTTTGTAATATTTACAAGTTTAAATAGCCTTTAGTTAAAGGAAGCTTTCTAATTCTATTCCACCTAGAGTAAGCTTTTCGTTTTAAACACAACAGCATAATCTTCCTCAAAATTTCCCCCTAGTCACACATATAATGGCTTAACATCACAGCCCAGGTTTTCCTGGCACAGACCCCCAATCCAAATCCAGAGATAAACTTTTGTCTTATCCAACCCCAAGATAAATACACTCAAGTGTGTATTTAATTGAATTAATTAGAAAATTATCACTTACTTTAAGTAATTGTTCTCAGCACTGGCAAGAATCCAGAAATTTAAAAACGGATTTAAATGTGGTTGCCTAAGTGTAGGGCAGGATAAATCATATATTCAAAGTAAAAGTTTATAACAGAATAGTAAGATATTTATCTTCTTTTTGTTCAATTCTAGAAAGCATAATTTCCATTGAAATTTATCTATAGATATAGATATTTTGAATTCCACACATATATTATGGTGGTATGCTATAATTTATAGTATTTGCAAAATATTAGCAACTGTTCATAGAAAGAACATTGAAAATATATTAACTAAAAAAAGCCCTATGAAATCTTTTAAATATTCTATTATTACACTTAAATTGTACCTTTTGTATTTTAAATAGGTAATATTTAATATTATATATTGCTTTTAGCTAACATTATTTAATTAATGTTTGCCACAGTGCTAACACATCCATGTTGGTATTCATGCCATTGTAAATATAATAAAAATCAAGGAATTCTTAATTTTGCCTTGTTCTTATATGGCAAGGAATGAATATGTCAAACAAATATACACTAATACATACATAGTAACAATAAGAAAATATGTAGTGGAATATTTGAATATATTCTTCAAAATTTCACCAGCACTTACTACCCTTCTGATTGTTCTATATCATTAACTATTGAAGTTTCTCAATATCCAACCATTTTTTACATAAATACATATGTATGTATAGATTTATATACATATATGATTAGAGATTACCTACATGCATCTCACCACAGTAAATATACTATATTTGTTTTAATTTTTAAATTTATTCTAATTTTCTATATTTCTGGAAATCTCTTGAAATAATCATAAAAAATTTAATTTTACATAGTTATGTTTTTTAGTGGCCAAAATACATAATTAACATTTCTTGATCTCAATGGATTTGTAATTCACTTTTTGTTATGCCTAACGATCTACTTGATAAACATATCCTTTCTAATTATTTCCTGTAGGAAAATATTTCAGAGTTTAATTCTAACTTATATTGCAAAGACTGCATACATATTCAGATTTATTCAATTAATTGACAGTTATATATCCATCCTGTATGTTGTTTGCCTAATGACATTTGTAAGCTTTTACTAAATTGATACATTAAGAAAAGTCAGGAGTTCCAACAGTGCTTTGAGGTGGCTAAAGTTTTCAAAAAATCATGTTGACCCGCATTCTTACTGATTTTTATCAAAGTTGCATGGTATTTCCCCCAAATATTCTACTAAAACGTGTTTTCATTCTCATGTTGGTTAAACGTTCCATTTTCTACCTGTCCACTAAATAATATTTTAGTTGAAATGAAAATAATATTTTCAGCCGGGCGGTGGTGGCGCACGCCTTTAATCCCAGCACTCGGGAGGCAGAGCCAGGAGGATCTCTGTGAGTTCGAGGCCAGCCTGGGCTGCCAAGTGAGTCCCAGGAAAGGCAGAAAGCTACACAGAGAAAACCTGTCTCGGAAAAAAAAAAAAAAAAAGAAAAGAAAATAGTATTTTCAGTACTACTTGTGCTGTTAAAGAGAAAAGCGTCATGCTTGCTGGAGGAGAGGCTGTTTCCACACTTAACGAAGAAGGGGCTAAGGTCTTGTCCTTGAGCTCTGCCAAAAGCATCCTTGACGGGAAGGTGTCAGAACAATTGGCAAATAAGTGGCATAGTTGGGCAGAATGGTCCTGTCTGGTGGATAGTTGGAACCCTCTTAATAATTACAAAGCTACAAAAATAAATAAAAATCAAGTTTATTTTGGACTTTCTTTCACTGAGAAGCTTTTGAGAATGATTTATATGCTTCTGGGTTTATCAAGATAAATTTTTCAGGGACATCTTACCGAACTGGACAAAAGGATAATGCCTAAACATTACAATCTAATTGAATGATGCCGAATAATTTTTATTATCATTATCTCATTTGGTTTTTTGTTAGGTTATATCTATTTCCTTTATTACCTTTTGTTATTTTTTTCTAACATTAAAAAGACGGTACTTTTTTCTCATAATGTCACATGTTAAACATAGATAAACTATAAATTCTTTTTTTCATATTTGTTAACTATCATTTTCTATTTTTTTATTTAAATTTGTTTTATATTACAAAATAACCCCAGTTCCCCCTCTCTTCCCTTCTCCCATCCCTCTACCTCTCCCAATCCCATCCCCCATCCACTCCTTATAGAGGGTAAGTCCTCCCTGGGGGAGTCAACAAAGTCTGGTATACCACATAATACTTTTATTATTTGTGAATTTCACATCATGAACACCAAGAACACTCACTTCCCTGTTATCCCAGGCCTGCCCTCTGACCCTGGTGAATTCCAACTCCCAAAAAAGAATAAGAATAAGAAAAAAAGTCCAATTTGGGTTGTCCATATAATCAATGGAACATGGTCAAACTCTTGGTGGCCAGCCTCTTAAAGAAACTGAGCCCTTCCACACCCATACTCCTGCCAGAAGTGAACAATTGTGGAGAACTAAACCTCAGCATCCTTATCACAATTTTTCAGAGTTCTCTTCAGTGGCTTTCTGTCAGGGTTGTTACTTTATTTGAGGGGGTGAGGTGGAGATAGGGGTAGGGTTTGTCACAAAAGCTCTCTATGTTCCTCTTTCTCAGTTGTGAGTCTGAAGTCAACAATTCCTTGGAAAAATTGCCTCCATTCCCTTTTACAGTCAGTGGGAACACCAATCATGGACTAACACATCATATTCAATATCTCATTTAAGAATCATATTTGCAGCTGATACTTTTAAATCTATATTTTATCTGTACTTTTGTACTTAATGGTTTTTTTTAATTACATAAAACAAAAGTATTTATGTTCTTTATCATGATAACTTTTTTTTTACTTGCAAATAGATGACCTCAATAAACTTGGCATTTCTTTATTATTAAAAAGTGTGTTTAAGATGGGTGTTAGAGGCAGTGTTTGTACTATATAGTGATTATGCAAAGGAGAGGAAAATTTTAGGGGTCGGTCCTTATTTTCTCCCTCTGGGTCTGCAAACTTAACTCACATCAGGTTTATTTGGCAAGCATGCTGATCCACTGCACTATATTTCTGGCCCCAAACCCATCCATTTTGATTCACATATTTTTGTCTAAGTTGAAATTGTACTAAAATGATTTTACTTAGTTGATAGATCATTAAGGACCAAAAGCTGTTATATGCAGGACATAGAATATACCTTCCTAAAGGTGTCACAAAGATGTGTGAAGTACCATATGTTTCACAGATCCCTTTGCAAATTTGAAACCAATGCAATGAATTTTATCAGTATATTATTCCTGAATTCATTGGAAACTTGTGTACACAACCCAAAATATATTCTTCAACTGGCCAGAAAATGTTATATAATCAAGAGCTGTATATGTTCTTGTGTGACAGCAGAAAATTATATTCATGAATCAAATAACCAGAATCTTGGTCAACAATAGATAACATATAACATCATAGAATAAAACTTTCCCAAACTAGAGAAAGACATACTCATATAGATAACAGAAACACACAAAATATCAAATAAATGACATTAAAAAAGAAAATCCTCATGGAGTAGAATAGTTAATACTACATTTAAAAAATAATAAAAATAAAATACTAACTACACAAAATGAAGAAAGAGTATTGAGATGAGAGTGACACGAGAAATACACAATTTGCATATAAAAGAAAACTGATCAGAACAACAGCTGATTTTTATATGAAACTTCAAAAGGCTGCAAACCCCGGAGCAATATATTCCAAGTCATAAAAGACCATGAAATCTAAACTAATACCTTTTGCAAAACTGGTGGCCATAGTTGATGAAGAAAGAAAAGCTTTCCATGATATAGATAGTCTAAGCAAGCTGTATATAAAATAATAGACCTGGAAAACTACTGGAGGCAGCATTTGGGACTGAGAGAAGTATGAGCACAGCCAAAACTCTGTAGACAAACACAAAGCTATAATTACTAAAACATCAAACCCCACAAAGGACACATTTAACAACACCAAAAATTAACAACACAAGGATTGAAATCAATGTACTACCTTTAATAATAACTTTAAATATATTGGCCTCAATTATCCAATCAAAGGATTGCCATTAGTGAATAAATAATCAAGATTCTTCTGTTGCCTGCAAGAAACACAGCTGTAAGCAAAAGCTTTGGCTGAGAGTAAAGTGATGGCCGAAATTACTACAATCAAGCACAACCAAGAGATAAACATTGTTATCCTAGTAACTGACAAAACAGACTTCAAACTAAAACTGATCAAAAACATAAAGAAGAATACTTAATGCCAAGGTCCTGCCTGGCTTCAGGTCCTGAGACAGGGAAGGGGCATCAGCTCACAAGGAAGTCTGACCACCAGATGAGTTTCATACAAGGGGCAGCCCCAAAATGCATGAGCTGTCTTTATTTATGTACTTCAAAACCAAGCATGTTTTTCCCACCCTCCAATATTAACCTCAGGCAAAAACAAACATATTTTTCCCAACTTATAAATCAAAATAACTTTTAAATCAAAAACAGCGCTCCACATTTTGCTACCTTGGCTAAATTTTCAGCCAGGCACATCCTGTCTTTACAAAGCTAAAACATGATAGACAAAGGCACACATTCTCAAGATCAAGAATATGGTTTAAAATTTAACAAGGCATGTTTACAGAAATGGGGGTGATTTGCCATAAGCTGTTTTCATGCCGTATTTTGTATTTTTTTTTAACTGGCCCCTAGTCCTACAAAAGGGTCCTGCACACCGAAGCCTCTCTATAAAGGGCAAACTTAGATAAGGCACTCTTTCTTTTTCATTATGCCCACACCATTCTTAATGTTTTTTCCCAAAACTCAAAGATGTAGTAAATGTCCCCTCTGTTGCTTCATTATATGTACCATTAACTTCCATTGCTCCCGATCCCATCAGCACTGAATCAGAAAAGTTGCTAGGGTCTGGAGTAACAGCTGCTATTTCCAGATAAGAAACCTGAGAAACATCACTTCTGAAAGAATTTAGGGGAAAATACTTGAAAAAAAAATGGGTTTCTGGGAATGATTATATCTGTCCCCTGTCTAACTGACAAAGTGAAATTAAAAACCACTAAGGGAATCACCAACATTATGAGAGAGAAAGGAGCATACATGTGGTGATATTGTGTTCCCCCAAATATTGTGCACCCTAATAAACTTATCTGGGGTCAGAGAACAGAACAGTCACTAGATATAGAGGCCAGAAAATGGTGGCACTCACGCCTTTAATCCTATCACTTGGGAGGCCGAGATCCATTCGGATCTCTGTGAGTTCAAAGCCACACTGGAAACAGCCAGGCATGGTGACTCATGCCTTTAATCCCAGGAAGTGATGGTAGAAAGCAGAAAGGTATTTAAGGCGTGAGGACCAGGAACTAGAGTCTGGTTAAGCTTTTAGGCTTTTAAGCAACAATTCAGCTGAGGTTAATTCTGGATGAGGACTCAGAGGCTTCCAGTCTGAGGAAACAGGATCAGCTGAGGAATTGGCAAGGTAAGGTGTCTGTGGCTTGTTCTGCTTCTCTATCTTCTAGCATTCACCCCAATACCCAGCTCCAGGTTTGTTTTTATTAATAAGACTCTTTAAGATTCATGCTACACATGCAGGCCTCATAGTCCCAGCAGTAAGTATTCAGTGCAGTTCTGAGGTCCACTTGTGCTTGTCGAGTGAGAGACTGTCGCCATGGTCTTGCCTCATTCAGACCCAGTGGACAAATGTTCATATAAAACATTCAAATAAAACTAGGCCACAGAGCTCCCAACAACTTAATTCTGTCAAGGAAACAGTAAACCAAGAAGATGCCACTATCCTAAATATACACACACCAAACTTAGACACATCAAATTCATAAGCAAATGTACAAATGGCGTTAAAGACACAGATTAACATCAAGTCATTAGTAGTAGGTGTTTTAAATATACCACTTTCTCCAAAAATAAAAATAAAAATAAAGCATTGATCTCAACAAAAAAATCAGAAAAACATCAGAATGAAATATCATATATCAAGTATATTTATTGGATACCAGCAGAATATTCATACAAAGTGAAAGAATATGTATTCTACTCAGGAGCACACAGAAGCTACTCTAAAATACACCATACCCTGGGACATAAATCAAACTTTTACAAATTGAGAGAAATGGAAATACCTCTGTGCATCCTATCTGACCACAATCCAATGAAACCTAATATCATAAGCAAACAAATCCCTAATACATTCAGAAACTTGTGGAGGTTAAAACAACCATTACAGAATGATAAATGGGTAAAAACAAGAAGCAAAAAGGATATAAAAATATCATGGAACAAAATAAAAATGAAAACACAATGCAAAAGAACCCTTTTGTAGAATAAAGGCAGTCCTAGGAAGGACATTTATAATTTATTTCCTACATTAATTATACGTATATAGATATATAGTTAATATATATTTTGTTTACTTGTGCTGTCTTTGATAACATGTATATAATTATTGTAAACATTACACATATAATAATTATATATGATATTATTTCAGAGAGTGCATGATTAAGGGATTCAATGATTCAAATAAATATTTGGGAAAACAAGAACAAACCAACTTGAAACTCAGTAGACAGCAAGAAATAATAAAAATAAAAATATAAATAAATCAATTAATTAGAAACAAAGAATTAATAGAAAGATTCAATGAATCCAAAAACTGGTTCTTTGAAAGGATAAACAAGATTGACAGTCTTTCAATCCTAATAACAAAAAGAAAGAGAGAATATGAAGTAACAGAATCAAAATGAACAGAAAAGCATTCCAATATACATAAAATTAAGAATATTATAAGGAATTATTAAAAATAAACCTGTATTCCATTAAGTTGAAATACTTAAGAAAAAGAAAGAATTTTTGGATTCACAGAAACCAACAAAATTAAACAAAGTCAACAACCTTTAGAAACACACAGTAAATGAAGAGATACAAAGAGGGTTTTTTGTTTGTTTTATTTTTAACCAAATAAGTCAATAACCAGATCTGTTCACAGTAGAATTCAACCAGACATTGAGAGATCTACACTGATTTTTCTGAAACTCTTAAAATGTAATAATGATGTTGGTGGTGGTGATGATGATGATGATGATGGTGATGAGGATGATGAAAAAATCATGAACATAGCCAAACTTTTTCTATGAATCCAATATTACTTTAATACCTAAACCATGTAAAGACACAACACAAAAAGAAAAACAAAAGCTAGTGTCCCTGAGAAACATATCTAAATATGCTCAATATAATGTTTGCAAACAGAATACAGATATACATAAAAAAGAAGTCAATTGACTTGACCAAGTGTGTCTTCATCCTTGAAATGCAGGAATTGTTCATTGTACACAAGTCAATAAACACTAAATAATCCACATAAATGGACTTAAAGGTGGAAGTAACATGATCATATTAATAGATGTAGATAAAACCTTTGGAAAAAATAATCTAACTTCTTGAATAAAGTCCTGGAGAATGTAGGTCTAGAGGGAATATACTTCATCATAATAAAATTTCTGTACAGGAAACCAATGGAAAACTCAATATTCATATGTGAAAGACTGAAATTAGACCAGCAAATTTGGCCTCACAAAATGAAAAAGTTTCTGCATAGCTAGTGAAGAGGAAGCCCATATAATAGAAGAGAATCTTTGTCAGCTATACATATAACAGAGATTAATGTCCAGAATATGTAATGAACTAAAAGAAGAACCAAAGTACTAAATGAACATACAACAAACTTCTAATTGGGTTTGGCAACTACTCAGGGCTAGTGAATTCTTGGATCTTGGAGAAGAATCTACATCTGACACTAAACAAAACCAGCCTAATCCCAAACTATATTCTAAATACTTGCCTTTATACCAACAGATTAATGTAGTCCTCATCCTGAACCAAGGAAACTTCTCTTTGCAGTAGATAGAGACCACTATAGAAAAGCATAATCAATCAAAATGCAGTTTCTGATGCCAGTGCCATTGGATACATCTACAATAAATATAATGCCTGCACATAAATCTCAGGGATCATCTGGAAGAAAGAGGAGGTGGAAAGATTGTAAAATATAGATTAACCGGAAATTTGCTATGAGATTTTGTTACCTAGAAATATCAAAAGCTATATTTGTTGAATCTCACCAACATGGTTGCCTAACATTACTTGACAAGTACAACACCTATATTAACATGTAAAGGAGAAAGCTCATAAGAACATGAATTTGAGAAAAAGCAAGGGGTGTACATGTGAGAGGTAGGAGGGAGGAAAGGTAAGAAGGAAATTATGTAATCAAACTAAGGAACATCAAAAATTATGAAGATATTTGAAAAAATAGCATATGGATTTTACATAAGTATAGATTTATTTAATGATGCATTTCTTAGAAAATACATTCATCTCTAATTATAAATGTATATGAAAACATTTTCAATTTCTATTCTATTGAATTTTATATTAATAACAAAAATATTGTTTACTAAACAAATAAACATGGAATTCAAGTAAAGCATAGTTAGTCAGATACAGGGAGTAGACAATCTTTCACTGACAATAGGTTTTTTTATGAAATGAATATTGTAGCTTTTCTAGGTGTATTTACTTCTTTAAATATGTAAGAATAAAATAATATGGTATGAAATTTCCTGTGTGCTTGACTCTTTCTGAAAATAATATACTTTAGCATTCTGGGAAGTTTTCAGATATTATTAGGAATTTATTTTTTGAATGTTGAAAATGTTTATGAATGAATTGTCTTTCAATTATGTGCATCTGGAAAATAATTTGATCTTTCAAAATATTAAAACCTAGTTAAGTCTATAGCCTCTCTACTTGTTTTAGACCTCTTAGTTGAACTACAGACTATTTGAAATCAGTAAAAATTCTAAACAGGAAGTGGTGTGTGTGTGTGTGTGTGTGTGTGTGTGTGTGTGTGTAAACTACATTTTACTGAAGATAAAAGCTAGTTCCATTTCTTACTGTATTTATCATACAATTCCTTATTTTCATGATGAGTTATGTAAGACTAGGGTAAATGATAATTCAGTATTAATGCAAAAGTCAATGAAAAATCAATGAGTCAGACATTATGCTAAAATGTTAGACATATGTTGTAAGTTATGATATTCTCATTAACTTGGTGAATTATGTATCATCATTAACTGATAGACATAGTGATTAGATAGCTCACATGAAACAACACCTAGGTGATATATAGTTACACTTTACAATAAACATGTAACAGATAAAATTTAATTCCTCTAAAGTCAAGTACTGTGATATCTTCTTACAAGGTATTCCTAAACATTTAGAATCATATATACAACACATTATTTATAGATGCAACTATTACTACCATGGATTGTTTAGCTGAACTAGGAAGTATATGATATGATCTGAATATGAAGTGGCATATGTAGCACAAATCTTAAAAGGTCTTATTAATAAAATCAAACATGAAGCCAGGTATTGGGATGAATGCTGGAAGATCAGAGAAGTAGAACAAGCCACAGCCACCTCACCTTGCCAGTTCCTCATCTGATCCTGTTTCCTCAGATTGGAAGCCTCTGAGTCCTCATTCAAATGGATCTCAGCTGAACTGCTGCTCAAAAGCCTGAAAGCTTAACCGAACTCTAGTTTCTGGTTTTAATGCCTTATATACCTTTCTGCTTCCTGCCATCACTTCCTGTGATTAAAGGCATGTGTCACCATGCCTGGCTGTTTCCAGTGTGGCTTTGAACTCACAGAGATTCTGGATAGATCTCTGTCTCCAGAATGCTAGGATAAAGGTGTGTGTGCTACCATTTTCTGGCCTCTATGTGTATCTAGCAGCTGTTCTGATAAGTTTATTAAGGTGCACAATATATTGGGGGACACAATATCACCACAGGCATATTACATACAAGTGCATATAGGAAACATATGGAATAAAGGAACAAAGCTTAGGTTGCATTCAGGTGATATAGACAATATACATCTTAAAATGTTTAGGCCATTGTTTATTTTTTCAAAATATATTCCTTTTCATTTTTTATTTTATAATTTAGTTTAATTTTACATATCAGCCACTGATTCCCCTGTCCTCCCTCCTCCTGCCCCTTACCCTTTCCCCCACCCCCCTATTCCCTTCTACTCCAGGTCAAGACTCCCCTGGGG
>CABHPP010097569.1:17641-37049 GCA_902168425.1 Peromyscus attwateri | reverse complement strand
CTGTGCACACACCCCTGCAGGTGGAGTTCATAGTCTAGGACAGGAGCACACACACACCCCTGCAGGTAGAGTTCATGTCTGCAGGAATTCCCAGCCTTTTTTCTGTTATGGCACACACAGAAAATGATACTAGGACAGCAGCTAGAAACCTGAGCTGATGGATCTGCAGACTCTGGTCTCCTGAAGTCCTGCTTGGGCACCCACTGGCTTTGTGATTGGTGCCTCCAGCTGACCTGGAATGCATCAGAGGCACTTTGAGAGGCTTTATCTCTGGAAAGTGAAACAGACGAGCGTACATAAACCACATTTTTCTGTTTCTTTAGGCTCTTTTAAAAGAAAAAAAAAAAAGTAGTATATCAGTGTTTGGCTGTGCATGTCTGCACCACATGCCCGCAGTGCATGTGCAGGCCGGAAGAAGGTGTCCAATTTCCTGGGACTGGAGTTAACGCATGATTGTGAGCCACCATGCTGGTGCAGGGAATTGGACCTGTGTCCTCTGGGAGAGCAGCCGATGCTCTCAACAGCTGAGCCATCTCTCCAGTCCCCCTTAGGTGCTGCTATAGTTGGCCTTGTCCAGATTCTGGCTTTCTGTTTGACCCGTTCACTGTGAACTCCATCTTGACCTGTACCAGGGGCCAGATTGGCTTTATTAAGGCTTTCCACTACCCACAGTTACTGTTATATTTTCAGTGATTTTTGTAATGAAGAAAACAGTGGTTTGGCTATCCACAGGTAGAGATAGGAGCAGCCATAGAATACCTGGATTTGGAGCAGTTGTAAGCTGTTCAGGATTTAAGAAATAAAGCAGGGGCTGGTGAAATGGCTTGACGTTGAGAGCACTGGCTGCTCTTCTAGAGGATCCAAGTTCGGTTCCCTGCATCCACGTGACAGCTGTCAACTGTCTGTACTTCCCGTTCCAGGGGGTCCAACTCCTGTCCTGGTACCTTACAGGTACCGGGCATGCTGTGCGCAGGCGTACATACGGGCAAAACACCACACACATAAAATGAGGCAAGTGCCACCGTAACCAGCTTTTTAAAAAACTGTTTTTATTTAAAAACAGACAACCCCCCACCACCACCCAAACCCTAAAAGACTAGGGCAGACTGAAGAGTTTTGGTCATGACGGTGCCTCAGAATGTTGGGGAAAATAGGTGAATGTTTTTTATCTGGTCTATTTTATCTGACTAGATCATTCTTTTGGGGCGAGGGGTCTGCCTGCTTCTGACTCCTGAATGTTAGGATAACACTTGGACCTTGATCATGCATGCTCATATACTGAGTCTTCACTTAAGGGTGAATTTGGGAAAATTGAGTCTGAGCCTCCATCAGACAAGGGGGTTGGGGTCCATCCTTGTCTGGTGTGGCCTCTTTTAGATTTTGTTTCCTGGAGTCTTCTCCAGATTCTGTTTTACTGCGTTTCCAACTCTGACCTGAATACAATCGTAGCCACTATCACGGGCACAGTTAGAGTTAGGCATGTTTTAATGCACACCAGGATCATTACTGATTGTCTCATACCATAGGTAATTTTATTTACCTAAGGTCTTAATTTAATTTGACCTTTCTCTAGCCTTTTACCTTTTTTTCTGGGGGGGGGGGTGTTAATGCTGGCTCTCAAACCTAGCATTTCATGTATCCTTACTAAAAAGTTTATGTGTATGTGTGTGGGTCTTTGTGAGTACATAGCACATGTGTGCAGATGCCCAAGGAGGCCAGAAGAGGGTGTCAGCCCTGGAGCTGGTGTTGCAGGTGGTTGTGAGCTCATTGACCAGGGTGCTGGGGATTTGCTCAGGTCCTCTGCCAGAGCAGACGTTCTCTTGGCAGCCGAGCCATCTCTTCAGCCCCCATGGATGCTAAAGCAGGTGATCTCCCGTGAGACTGAACTCCAGCCCTGCCCCCTGCTGGTAGTGATCTTCCTCCGTGTGCCCGATGTGAGATCTCTTGATTTACTCTGCTGATGGCTCTGCCCTTCTGTTGTTTGGTTTTGTTTCCTTTTAAATGAAGCAGAGTTGAGATCTAATAAAGATTTCAACATAGGTGTAAGCCCAAGGGTTGAGGCACTCAGCAGAAAGTAAGACTCAGTATGTATGTAGCCCAGGCTCACCTCAGACCCTGGTGGTGCCACCACACTCACACCCAGCTAGGATTTTTGTTTTTTGTTTTTGTTTTTTGAGAGGGAGGGTTTCATGTATCCCAGGTTTATTGAAGTAGCAAGGAATATGATTAAAGTAAGGCAGATATAACAGGCAGATACTGCCTTCCCTGAGATAGAGTAGTGAAGTTACGAATTTAGACAGTAGAATGCTGTCTCTCGTGTTGCTGTAATAAAGCCCATGACAGAAAGCAATTTGAGAGAAAAGGGTTTATGTCATCCACCGCTTGTAGTTTATCATGAGGGGAATCTGAGCAGGAACCTGGAGGTGGGCCTGATACAGAGATGTGGAGTGCTGCTTACCAGCTTGCTCCCATGGCTTGCTCAGCCTGCTTACACAACCCAGGACCACTGCCCAGAGGTGGCACTGCCTATGGTGGGCAGGCCTCTCACATCCATCAATCAAGACAGCGTCCCACAGACTTGCTGTGGCCGATCTGATGGAGGTGTTTCCTCGGTCGAGTGTCCCTCTTCAAAGATGGTGACAGCTGGGGTCAACTGACAAACTAACCAGCACAAGGGCACAAGACGCTCAGCAGGTGAAGGTGCTGCTGCCACCAGGCCTGACGACCCTGATCCCTGGGACCCACGTGATGGAAGGAAAGAACCACTTGTTCAGAATTGCCCTCTGACCTCCACGCGTGTTCCACAGCGTACACACACACACACACACACACCAGTGGCCGCCCCACAGAACTGCAGTTGGAAGCCAGGGCGTTGTGCATACTACATGCAGGTGCTGCATCCCCAGCGTGTGAACAGGGATTCTTGTTTAACAAGTACAGTTCCACTTGGGAAAGTTAGGAAGTTCTGGAGACGATGATGGTGACAGTCGCACAGCAGTGTCGCTGTAGCCATTGAACCACATAACTGGATAAAACGGTGAATTTTATAAGTAATTTTAAAGTATGAGGCTGGAACCATTTGTTCCTTTTAAAAATAAATAAATAAAATAAATTTATGCCAGGTGGATCTCTGAGTTCGAGGCCAGCCTGGTCTACAGAGCGAGATCCAGGACAGGCAGCAAAACTACACAGAGAAACCCTGTCTCGAAAAACCAAAAAAAAAAAAAAAACCCCAAAAAAAAATAAATAAATTTACTCATTTATTTACATCCCGGCCACAGTTTCCCCACCCTCCTCTCCTCCCAGTGCCCTCTCCCCAACTTCTCTTCTTTTAATCCATACACTTGTCATTAAAGGACCTGTTCTGTTTTCTGCTTATCTAGTTTTCATTCTTACTTGGGTGGGTGACTTGTGAGAGTGTCTCACTGTAGCCTAGGCCGGCCTCGTAAGTCTCAGCCTCTCAACAGCAGAGCTCTTATGTGTGTCCTTTGTTAAGATAGCTTATCATCCTATTTTGTTTTTTAAGATTTTTTTTATGTGTAGAAGTGTTTTTGACTGTGTGTATGTATGTGTAGTATGTGTGCCTGGTGCCCATGAATGTCAGAACGATGGAACTACAGTTACAGACAGATGTGAGCCACCATGTGAGTTCTGGAAACTGAACTCGGGTCCTCTGCAAGAGCCACAAGTCCTCTTCATGGTTGAGTCCTTCCTCTGACCCTAAGAGTTTGGAGTTTTTTTGTTTTTTTTTCGAGACAGGGTTTCTCTGTGTAGCTTTGCGCCTTTCCTGGTACTCACTTGGTAGCCCAGGCTGGCCTCGAACTCACAGAGATCCGCCTGCCTCTGCCTCCCGAGTGCTGGGATTAAAGGGGTGCGCCACCACCGCCCAGCCTATGGAGTTTTATTTTACTTGAAACAGAATCTCACTGTGTAGCTCTTAACCTCCTAGCTATTGTTCTAGCCACCCAACTAGCCTTTTTTTTTTTTTTAATTTTAAAAATTAAATGTATTTTTCAGGTGATGGTGGTTCACACCTTTAATTTCAGCAGAGGCAGAGGCAGGCAGTTCAAGGCCAGCCTGGTCTACAGAGCGAGTTCCAGGACAGCCAGGACTACACAGAGAAACCCTGTCTCGAATCCTCCCTCCCTCCAAAAAAAAAAAAATTACATTTCTTTCTTTGTGTATGTGGGAGAAGGCAGCCATCATGGCACACGTGTCAAGGTCAGAGGGCAACCACAAGGGGCCTGGGGGTCAAACCCAGGTTGTCATACGTAGTGGCAAGTGTGTTGACCTGCTGGGACATCTTTCTGTCCCTCCCCGCATTCCGTTCCGCATGGGAGAGTGTGAGTGTGTGACAGTGACAGTAGGCACTGAACATGGAAGTGTAGTGGACGTTGCTTTGGTAGGGGTTCATTCTTGACAATTCCCCCACTTCCACCCACCCCCGCCCTTGCTAGAACTCCTATAGCCCACACTGGCATCAAACTTGATGGATAGCTGTAGGTGGCCTTGAACTTCTGATCCTCTTGCCTACAAGTCTCTGAAGCATTGGGACCACTGGTGTATACCACCATGCCCAGCTTGACAGCACATTCGATCACCTAACAGTAGTACAAAGGTACCAATCCTACTGGACAGAAGAAATGATATAGAGATGTCTCTAGTTGAGGCTCAATGTGCATGAGGGAACATCCACAGTGGTCGCGTCATGGGGGTGAAGACAGGCTCCAAGTAAGTAAAGGATATAGATCTTGCCGTGGGGGTTGCATTTTAATTAGGGACAGTTATGTGCCGGCTTATAAGAAATCAAGCTTCACAAAGTAATACTCACTGCATGAGATGCTCACGTCATTCCGTGACCTTCGGAGGGCATGTTACGGCATAGAAGCAGGTGTCACAGTCAGCTTCTCTTCCCAGGCCGTCCTGCTCCAGCCTTACAGTGCTTGGACTAGAGGCGCATGTCCCCATTGCTCAGCTTAGGGACAGCTCTGAGGTGTAACTGAGCATGACAGTCGAGCAGAGAAGCAGAGCAAAGGGTTATTACAGGTTCTAAGCAAGGTGTTGGCTTCTGATTTTCTCTTTCAGCTGCGATTCTCACTGTCATCATTTAATCGGTGCTAGTCTGGTCATGAAGGACTGTGGGAAATGTATGACATAAATTTAAGATTTCAGCCAGAGCCCAATAGTAAACCTTCAACAAATGGTACCAGAAGTCCATCTCCCTGAGGTTGTCACAGTTGGCATCACCTGATCTTAGCAGCTGGACAAGTGTCCCTGTCACCCCCTGTCACCCCTGCCCCTTCCTGCCCTCACCTAGGAATGCAGAGATTCCTAGACCTGACTGGATGAGTTGGAGCAGGAAGGGTGGCAAGGCTGGCTAGTGGGCAACATGGCTGAGGTTGAACCCTAAAGTTGAGCCAAGCCCTGTCTGTGGGGTATGAGTTTTGTGGGCTCGTCTGAGAAACCTGGGAGAGCCACACCTTAGTGGACATCTTAGTGCCTCCTTAGTGGATGTCTGGGGATGTCCGAAGATGAAACACTTGCACTCACTGTTTCTTTTTTATTTTTGGACAACCTAGTACTTGGTCTCCAGTGGCTGCTGATCTGACTTCTGTGCACTAGTCTGGAATTTGCTACACATGAGTAGAGAGAACAAAGCAGAACAAAATAAGCCTAACTCACCAGACTTGCATGCTTTACCTTGTAAATAGTGTTCTTCGCCATCCACCGTTCACATTCCTGGGTTTAGATGCGCTCTGTCTTGACCTGTTCCTTCGCCTTCGGGGTTTGGGGGGGGGGTGGTGTCGCTGGTTTCCAGACTCGAGAGAGTGCCAGCAGCTGGCATACGGTGATTGCTGAATAAGCTGCTGCTGACACATGCCTCCTGAGGCACAGAGAACTGGCTGGCATGGGTGGTTTGAACCCCCATTTCAGATTGTTTCAGAGGTACATTTCTAAGTGGTGGTGCACACCTGTAATCCTAGCCCTTGGGAGGTAGAGGCAAGAGGACCAGTTCAAATTCATCTTGGGCAACTAAGACCCTAGGTCAAACATTTTAAGGCGGCTGGAGAAATGACTCAGCATCAAGAGTACTTGTTCTTGCAAAAGACCTGGGTTCAATTCTCAGCACCCATAGAGCAGCTCACAGCTGATCAGTTTGGTTTTGTTCTGTTTTTTAGAGATTTATTTATTTATATATTTTATGTATGTGAGTGCTCTGTGTGTGTGAATATCTGCAGGCCAGAAGAGGGCATTGGATCCCATTATAGATGGTTGTGAGCCACCATGTGGTTCTTGGGAACTGAACTCGTCCTCTGGAAGAACAGCCAGTGCTCTTAACCATTGAGCCATCTTGTCTAACCCCCATCCGGTGGAATCTGATGCCCTCTGTGGGCACAAGGACACACATGATGCAGACATACAAGCAAGCAAGATAATACCTAAAGTAAAATAAACATAAAAATAATAAAACTTTAAAAAGTGTCTTTTGTTTGTTTGTGTGAGGGTTGGTTTGAGGGGTGGTCTTGCTGTGGAACTGGCTTGGAATTTAAGATTCTTCTGACTCCACTTTCCGATTGAGGAGATTACAGGTGTGAGCTAGCACATGAGTCTCAGGTGCACATTTCTGTGACTGTCCTGTGACTGGGAAGGGGATGAATGCATACATGCATGAGCTGGAATGGGCATACTGGTGTCTTAAATCTTCACAGTGCTGCTTCCTGCTCTAGTCCATTTAGCAAGTGTGTGTTAGGTGTCTACTGTATACCATGCATAAGCATTCAGTTTGCTGGAGCTGGAGGTGAGATTGATGGAGTTAATTTAACTGTTGAATTGCACCAAGCGTTGCTCTAGGTTTCAGGAACACGGAGCTGCAAGGGCTTCTTGGGTTTAGTAAAGGGAGCTTGAAGCAACCAAAGTTTTGAACAGAAGAGCCATATGACCTGATTTGACCTCTAAAATCACTCTGGCTGTTTTGTGGACAAAACAGATTGAAGGGGTTAGGGAAGATGCAGGGATGAGATGATCACCTCATTGCAGGTGACCTTGTGGAAGAGCTCTCCCTGGGTGGCCTGCAGAGAGAGCAAAGCTCCCCCGCCCCTCCCAGCTCAGTGTGCAGCTGTGGGACAGGGCGCAGGTTGCAGCAGTTCAGAGTGGAAAAAGTCCTCTTGAGGAGTCAGGCTTGCTGTGTTTCTTCCTCATTTACATTGGTGTGGAAGGAAAATAGAATTACAGAGTGACAGGCAGGGAAGGAAGCGGCTCTTGACTAGAGCAGAGCGTAAACCCTGGGAAGCTGGCAAGCCTGAGCCTTGTCAGGAGTCACAGCCACTCCTCACTCCACTCTCTACCACCCTTTTCAGAAGTCTCGGGCAGGTTGGTGAGGGAGAGGCACAAGTGGGTTTGCAGTGCTTTAGGGTGTAACAGAGAACGTTAGAAATGACCGGTTAGAACCTTCTCGATTTTCAGGTGCAGGTCTGCAAAGATGAAGTAAGCAACCGTCCTAGAGTAGGTTACCGTGTAGCAAGGGTCCTGCGCGTCTCCTGCTTTGCCTCTCCTCTCAGAAGTTCAGTCTGTGAGTGGCCTGGGTATTCATAGTCCCTCCTGGTGCTCAGCCAGTCGTGGATGAACTCCATCGACGACTTGGGCCATTTCCATGAATCTGAAGTCCTTACAAGCAAATGATGGTAAGGAGTTTGTGTTTGCTTTGTCTAGGATCAAGCCCTCCATACCAGGGACCAGGCTAAACCCAGACTACCACTGCCCCTCCCTGGGCCCCAGTGACCTCAGAAAGCAGCCGCTGTAATCATGGGCAATATCTTTGGAAACCTTCTGAAGAGCCTAATTGGGAAGAAGGAGATGCGCATCCTAATGGTGGGCCTGGATGCTGCAGGGAAGACCACCATCCTGTATAAGCTGAAACTGGGGGAGATTGTCACCACCATCCCTACCATTGGTAAGCTTAGGCGAGCTTGTTGCGGGTTGACGGAAGGCTAGGGGGCTGCTTGTGGATCTCCCACCTGGCCCGTTCTCCCCAGGCAAGTCCACACATTTCGTGGGCTTCAGAGAGTATCTGTTTAACTCACTGGCAGGTGCTGGAGCTGCCGTTTGCCCACCTGCCCTGGCCCTCCCTGATGCGGGAACTTCCGCAGCCTGGCACTCAACAGTTGCCCTCAGGCATTAGAGTTGGATTGTTCTCTGTGTTGTTTGGAAAGCAGGTGAAGGACTTTGATGTTCCTGCCAGAGGCCTGGAATTGCTTTGGTTTAGATCTTCGGTGGTGGCGATCTTGGTTAAGACCTGCCTGCTGGGGGAGGACATTTGCTACAAATGTGGGGTTGTGGGTCGTCATCCCAACCCTGAGGCCCAGCACTATAGCTGTCTCATGTCTGCCTCTCAGCTCCACAGCTTACCTTAGATACATCTTAGTGACCAAGGGACAAATAGTTGTTCTTTGTAGAACGGAGAACGAGAATCTGAATGAATGGGGAGAAGGTTGGCTCATATTACCCAGGCAGCTATGCACCTTCTGACCAGGCCTCATTGTTGATCTCTTAGATCTTCCTTCATATATATATGTATAACATAGGCTTATTTCTGTGTGTGTGTGTGTGTGTGTGTGTGTGTGTGTGTGTGTGTGTTGTCTGTATGTGTGTGTGTGCACCATATGCATGCATGCCTAGTGTCCATGGAAGATAGAAGAGGGTGTCAGATCCCCCTGGAACTAGAGTTATGGATGGTTGTGAGCTCTTTTGTGGGTGCTGGGAATTGAACCCTAGTCTTCTGCAAGAACAAGTGCTCCCAACTGCTGAACCGTTTCTCCAGCTCTTTCAGATTTTCTTTCAGGCTACCCAGGTCAAGGATTACCAGGTCCTAGGATCCCTTAAGCTTCCTGTTGTTGGTGTCATGTCCAAAGCTGAGAAGAAAGAAATGGGAATAAACTTAGTGGTCATTATTTGTAGGTCTGGTATTTGAGGCCATTGACCATTAACATTTTTCCCCCAAAGGGTTTAATGTGGAAACAGTGGAATATAAGAATATCAGCTTCACAGTATGGGACGTAGGTGGCCAGGACAAGATTCGGCCCCTCTGGAGACACTACTTCCAGAACACCCAAGGTATGGCAGACATACTTCCCAGGGTTGGCACTGCTTTGCTGGGTTTGTGCAGAACATGGCTGTCGTCTTCAGTTTTGGGCAGCCAGCCCTTGCCCTGATGCAGCTCCTGGAAGTGGAGAGAAGGGAACATGTGCTTGGAGGGCGTGGGGATGGGGGGAGACATCTGTTACCTCTGTGTGTTCCATGCTGTCTCTCTGTCTCTAGGCTTGATATTTGTGGTGGACAGCAATGATCGGGAGCGAGTAAACGAGGCCCGAGAGGAGCTGATGAGGATGCTGGCAGAGGATGAGCTCCGGGATGCTGTGCTCCTTGTGTTCGCAAACAAGCAGGTGAGATGTCTCCCTTGTCCTGACTGTAGACATCATGGAGCCTTGGGGGTCACTGTATGGAGAGGCCTGAGACTACTGTTGTCTACTTGGTAGTGTGGGAAATACAAGCCGTTGGCTTCTTCCTGCCCCTTTCCTTGTTCTCCAGCCCAGTTGAATTTAGCAGCATTTTAGTCCTCAGGGTGAATGTGGTAGACACGTCTGCAGGATTTTTACCTTCCCTGCTGTGCCCTGTAGGGGAACTGGCCTTGCTCCTGTCACACTTGATCCTTTGGCCGTCCCAATCACACATTTATAACCCACCTCTCCTCATGGAAAGTTGTCTGGGCCTGGCCTTCTGGGCCTGGAGGAGTTGGTTCAGATCTTGAGATGGAGAAGGTGGCCATAGATGTGCCTTTGGTAAACGGGTGCTCTAGAAGACGGGGGAGATCCTGAGGTGTCTGTGTGTGTCTCCTTGCACTGCAGGATTTGCCGAACGCTATGAATGCTGCTGAGATCACAGACAAGCTGGGGCTGCATTCTCTGCGTCACCGCAACTGGTACATTCAGGCCACCTGTGCCACCAGCGGGGACGGGCTGTATGAAGGCTTGGACTGGCTGGCCAATCAACTCAAAAACAAGAAGTGAGAGCCAGGCAGCCCTATCTGACTACCCCACCCACTCCTGACACGTACCTGTTGTCTCCCTACCATATTTCCCCTTCCTTCCTCTTTAAAGTGTGGCCAGTCCTGGGTATCATGTTTACGTGCCCAGCAAGAGCCTCGCCTCCTGTGCCTCCCTCCCTCCCTCCCTCCCTCCCTGTCACTGACATGATCAGTCCCCCCACTGCTGTCCTGATGATGAATCATTCCAATTTACTGGATTTAAAACAAACGAGGCTGTTATGGTTTCATGGGGTGGTCTCCCTGCTGGGCTTCAGGAGGAAGAGTGGACTGTTCTCTCTGGTTGCTGTCTGGCACTGGCTGCTGTGCTCTGGCATCCGAGTCCTTCCCTGTCTCCCTGGCCACTCCCCCATCTTCCTTTCCTTCTAACCCTCTCCTATTCTACATGGAAATTGCACGGGCCTCTCTGTGTGTGCGTGCATGTGTGCGCCTGTATATACGTGTATAGAGAGACATATATGTGGGGTCGGGGAGGGAGTGGAGTGCAGCTCAGGGCTTGCAGCCAGGACACTGCCCCGTGGAGCCTGTCACCTGCCCTTCTGTGTCGGTGAGATCAAGGGGAAATGGGGGGGGGGTCCCATTGCTTTCCTCTCCACAGGTGGTGTTCCTGGATGTTAGGACAGATGGTGGACTCTGCAACCGTCTTCCTTATATTTCTTCTCCACCCTTATGAGTGCAAGAAATGGCATTTCTCTCTAGATGACTGTTCCTACGAGATGCCATTCTGTGCTGCCTCGTTGGTGGGAAGGAGAAAGGAACCCGCTCACTCTGATCAGTCCTCCCCACCATCATGAGATCCTCCCCAGAAGCCCCGAGGGAGGTGGGTTAGTGGGGCCTGCATGTCAAGGGGTGGAGCGTGGTCTGTTTCCATCTTGTTCTTGTTACTAGAAGGTAAGGGGTGGAGCATCCTGCCTCTGCCCTCCTGGACCTTCCTCAGTCTTCCGATCTTGGGGCTGGGTGGCTCCATCTGTCCTTGGGCAGATTCTCTCACCTAGTAGTCCTGCTGGCCTGCTGGGGACTGACCAGGTGGGGTAACAGAAGCCATGGCGTAGGGGTGACATAGACCTCAGTATCAGCCCCTATGCTCCAGTCTCTTTCTAGTGCAGGACCAGCTAAAAGATGATGTTCGGCTGTGTGCAGGCCTCAGACCCTCCCTACTGGCAGCTTTCCTCAGTCCTCGAACACGTCCCTGAATAGGTTTAGGGGGTTGGAGTGGAGGAAACAGGACCCTGTGCGGCTGGTGCTGGGACAGTGATAATCAGGGCCCTCCCTCCTCCATTCTGTGGTGGTCAGATGCTGCTGCGGGTCTGCAGAAGGCTCTCGCTTACTAACTGAGGCTCTGGCCTGGGTCCTGCCATAGTCGCTGCAGCGAGGCTGTGGCTGCTCTGTGGGCTCCTGTGTGTGCTGGCTGCGCCCTGAGCTCCAACCAGCTGCCCTAACCTCTCTGCTAAGGCCGGGACCCTGAGCCCTCTACAGGATGGCTGAGGGACGGACCCCTTCCCAGAAGGGCCTGCTGAGCTCCACTCTGGCCAGGTTTCCTGCTGGCTTTGTCCACAGCAGGCAGATCAGTTCCCCAGCCTACCCCAGCCGAACTGAGAAGTTCCAGGGGTGTCTCCCTCAGTGCACTTAGTGCTGTGTTACTAGACCCCAGATACCCCTTGTGTGTGGGTGTGTGCGTGCATGTGTGTGTGTGTGTGTGTGTGAGAGAGAGAGAGAGATGTGATGTGATGTGATGTGTACATGGGGGGTGCCGGGTGTTCTGTTTCCTTTTACAATGAGTTCATTACTCACTCCGGACACTGCCCTCCGCACTTTGTCCGCCGTTTCCTGATTTCCCCTCTGTCCACTCTGAGCTCTGCTTTGCCTTCTCAGTTTATTCACTGTTGTTCCTGTTTGTTTTTCTTTCCTTGTCTTTGTCTTCTGTTTGATTTTCTACTCTCTCTTTGTGAGTGGTGAGGACTTTGCCTCTTTCTCTGCCGCGCTTTCTGACCTTCCCTCTAAGGTACTAGTTCCACATAGGTTTCGTCCATTGCAGGCCTCAGTCCACCCCACCCACCGCCCCAGCACCTTGTTTTTCTCAGCCTCCTGGGACCAGCCTGAGGCTGAGCAGGCTGAAGCAGCTGTAGATGTTGCTTTGATGCTGCTCCAGATATGTCCAGCAGGGGGCAGTAACATCTTGGTAACATCTCTGGCTCCTGGGGGCAGGTGGAGACGGGGCTTTCTATATTCCCATTCACCTAACAAGTCCTTAGGGGTTGGGGGTTCCATTCCATTTCTGTAAACTCCCTCTCCTGCTTTTTGAAGTTGGTTTAATTGTTGATCTTCCTTGTTCCGGCTTTCTCTCTGGGGATTCCCCCTTCCCTCTGCCTCCAAAGTTTGTGGTGTTACAGTGGTATCTACAGTTCTGAAGTGGGTTTTTTCTTTTTCCTTTCTCTGGAATGTAGACTGTATATGTTTAACAACTCACCTTCTCTATCCTTGCTCAAAAATGTGGGATAATGCAATGACTGTGACCCTGGTTGGAAATTAAACTTGTCTTATGCAGCTTTGGAGGAGACCTTCGTGCTGTGCAGCAGCTATGCGGCAGTGGGGACGGACGTTCTGTGACGGGGACGTTCTGTGACGGGCCCTTTCCACACTGTTCCTTTCTCTGCAGAGGTGGGAGGACATGCTTCAGTGGGCGGAGAGTAAGTCACGGAGGCGCTCAGGGTTGTTGGGAACGCTGATTGTGAGCCCTTCTTCCTGTCACACCCAGAGGGAAGTCTCAGTGAGTCAAGCACCAGGGTGTGAGGGCTGTGTGAGGGCTGTGTGACTGATGAACTTCTGAAGGGCTCGGCCCTGAAGGTAGCTGTATTTACCACCTGTTGATAGACTTAGGGCAGCATTTCTCAATCTGTAGGTCGAGACCCCTTTGGGAGTTGAATGACTCTTTCACAGGGGTGAATAAAAGATATCCTGCATATCAAATATTGTGATTCATAACAGTAGCAAAATTATAGATACGGAGTAGCAACGAAATAATGTTAAGGTTGAGGTTCCCACAGCATGAGGAACTGTATTAAAGGGTCCCAGCGGGAGAAAGTTGGGAACCTCTGCTCTAGGGACTAAAGCTCTTGCAGGGTCCGAACTTGGCCCTTACTTCCTCTGGTCCTAGGTCTTTCCAACCCTGGGAATGAGGTGACCGTAGCCTGAGTATGGCCACCCTGTGCATGGATTGGCGTCTCCTCGCCCGTGTGGGCCTGGATTTGGGGAGTGAGAGCGCAAAGGGCACAGACCATGACCTGTTTTCAGTGCAGTGGCCCGTCCAGCTGGCGCTGTTTGGGGTGCGTGGTTTCCCGTTGTCAGTGCACACTCATCCGGGACTCCACAGGTGTCCTGAGGGATGCATCTCTGTGAAGCTTACATTCCCACTCCCCCACTCCTCCTCCCCTCTGCTGCTGCCGCTGCCCAACTCCACAGAGAAAAGGGGTGATGAGCAGGGAAGTCCACACCTCCCACCCCAGCTCCTTGCTTCAGTGCTAAGTTTGAGTCCCATATACTACTGTGAAGTTTTCATTTTCACTCCGTCTCCTCTCCGTTCCTTTCCTGGCTAGTTCTCCGTTCAGCCTTTCTCCTGCCATTCAGTCAGCCCCCTCAAGAACAGTGCTTTTCGCCCATGTCTCTGGCTTCCAAACCACTGAGCCACACAACCCCTTACCAACCCTCTGTCTTCAAGCTTTACTTCCTTTCCTTCCTCCAGGCTCCCTCAGCTCATAAGTTAGGAACATCGTTCTCAAGTGCTTTCCTTATTTATTAATAAATAGATCACTTTCTGAACTGCATTTTCTTTTCCTTTTTTATTTTAATTTTGTTTTGAGACAGAGTTTCTCTATGTAGCCCTGGCTCTCCTGGAACTCACTCTGTAGATCAGACTGGCCTCACAGTCGCTCACAGTGATCACCTGCCTCTGCCTCCCGAGTGTTGGGATCGCCACTGGGTGGCTTGCTGCCTTTGTTTCCCAGGTGCTGGATTGCAGGTGTGAGCCTGGGAGCCTAGCCTCAGCCTTTTCATAAGACAACAATAGAGGCGGGGTTAGTGGTGCACGCCTGTAATCCCAGCACTCAGAAGCAGAGCAGGGAGATCTCCGAGACCAGCCTGGTCTGGGTTTGTCTTTCCCTCCCTCTCCCCACCGAACAGTAAATACTAGCAAGCAGTTGAGTTGAATGACAGGCTGCTGACACCAGAACAAGTTGGAGAAGCGGGTGACTGGTTCTTCCCTGTCCCTTAGTCACTCGGATTCAAGGGAGGTAGAGGAGCCCTCTCTGGCTCTTGCCCAAACCTATCAGCTTTGAGAGGATGCAGGATGAGGGGAGGGAACCTGAAGGTAAGTCTGGGTACCACAGGGCGGATAGCCTCCCATGGCTTGTGTGTCATGATTTGACAAAGGACCCACATCCAAGTGATTTGCTTCAGCATAATCTGGGTAAGGCAGCTTCCAAAGTGAACTTAGAGGAAGCAGGCTTAGATGAGCCTAGGTGAGAGGAAAGGCAAAACCGTCCTGTAGCTAGAGTTTTCCTGCCTGGCCCACAGTCAGGACAAATCTGTGTCACCTGCCAGTCCCACAGCTGCTCAGACCCAACCAAGTAAACACAGAGACTTATATTGCTTACAAACTGTATGGTCGTGGCAGGCTTCTTACTAACTGTTCTTACAGCTTAAATTAATCCATTTCCATAAATCTATACCTTGCCACGTGGCTCGTGGCTTACGGGCATCTTCACATGCTGCTTGTCCTGGCAGTGACTGGCAGTGTCTCCTTCCACCTTCCTGCTCTTTTCTCCTCTTTGTTAGTCCCGCCTATACTTCCTGTCTAGCCACTGGCCAATCAGTGTTTTATTTATTGACCAATCAGAGCAACACATTTGCCATACAGAACATCCCACAGCACCATCCCCTTCACAGGGGTGTTTTTCCTGTCCTTGAGTGTAGTGTGAGTTTCTGGAGGCTCTGGCATCTAACCTCTGCTTCAAGCACTGTATGCAGTTAGAATAGAAAGTGAGCAGAAATGTAGTGCTTCCTCTGTATTTGGGCATTTGTTTAGGATGGGTTACACCACTGTATTTAGGGGGAGCTGGGCATCCACTTCAGGATGCTCTGGAATCTTGAAATCTTGGGAATGGCTGAGGAGGATGCTCCTTCTTTCCTGCTGGTCAGTATAGGGAGTGATGTCCCTGGGCAGGCTATCAGCACTGAACACCATCTTTGGTTCACTCTAACCCAATAGCTGGAGAGCTCACTGGTCGCTGGGAATGATGGAATCCAAATACTTTCCTTTGCAGGTTTCTCTCATTGGGTTTCCTGACCCCAGTGGCTGGAATGGGTAGGAAGGACCCTGGATTCTTGAGAAAGGTGCAGAGGGTTAGGGCCAAGGAAGTGGGGACCCTGAGCATGGTCACTGTGAAGGCAGTGAGGGCCAGAAGTGAGGAGGCTGAGTCAGGACTGGTGAGTGTCAAAGCTGGAAGGTAAGCCCGGTGGTGGTGATGATGATGATGATGCACACCTTTAATCCCACACTCGGGAAGCAGAGGCCAGCCTGGGCTACAGAGTGAGTTCCAGGAAAGGCTTCAAAGCTGCACAGAGAAACCCTGCCTCAAAAAACAAAACCAAACCAAAAAAAAAACAAAAAAAAAGCTAGAAGGTGGGTGTCCGCTTGTGTGCATCACTAGCTGTCCGCTGTAGGGAGCGTCTGGGCTTCAGTTAGAGCCAGTGCGGCTTCTAAGCTGGGTATAGAAGTGGAGAAGGTACTGAAGATAGGACTGCTGTGCCCTGTGGATAGAGCTGAGCAGTTCTCTCCAGGCTGCCTCCCACTCACCGCCTCACAGGCCACCTTCCTGAGAGCTGCCTGGCAGTCAGACAAGGCGGGAGGTTTGGCTAAGGCTTTGACCTGTGCCTCCTCCCTCCACTCCTCCGTTCTACAGATCACTTGCTTGGAGACCCTGGGTTTGACCCCTGGCACTGCATACACAAAACCCAGCTGTCTTGGCAAGGGCCGTCCTAGGACAGTTGAATACTACAGAGACTTAAGGGATAGGCTGAGTGGGTGGCTCTGGTTTCTAAACACGGCACAAAAGACCCTACGGCTACGGATTCTGATAAAGGGAGTGTTCTGTGTGCCACATCTTGTATGGATGGAGTGATCCTGTTCTTGGTTAGAGCAGCTACAGGATTTGGGCGCTAACTTCCTCATTCCTGGATGATTGAGTGTATAAGCCGCACCTAAAGGGGGCCAGTGGAGCGTGTGCTTCATATGTTCAAGGCTCTGGGTTCCATTCACAGTACCAGAAAAAACAATAAAGTAAGTCCGTAATTCAGCCCCCAGTGGCAGAGGGGATTGTGGGAAGCAGTGCCCGGCTTACATCTGGCAGCTCTAGGTAAACTGAGTGCCCAGCAGCAGGGGGGGTTGTGGGAAGCAGTGCCCGGCTTACACCCGGCAGCTCTGTGGGTGAACTGAGTCCCCAGTGGCAGAGGGGATTGTGGGAAGCAGTGCCCGGCTTACACCTGGCTGCTGTGTGTGAACAGACCGGACACTTGCAAGGCTCAGGCATTTCTGGATGTGTTTGTCCACTTGTGCCACTCGGCAGCTTTTCTGCCTTTCTCAGAACCACAATTCAGGTTCCTTCCCAGTCTAATGGAAATGATTCTTCCCTGACCCTGGCTGGGGCCTTTCAGTCAGTTGCATTCAGAGGGTAGGGTCTTTTGGGGGGAGGGGCCAGGGTCTCATTTGTGGCCCTGCTGGCCTGGAACTTGCTACTTAGCATGTCTGCCTCTGCCAGTCCCTTCAGAGATTAAAGGCACACCACCTGCCCAGGCCCATCAGCGGGCTGCTGTTGGAGATGGCCTTAGCCTTCTCTTCCCACTACTGCCTTCCCTAACCCTACCCACCTCCCTCCAGTCATGTGCCCTGCAGAGCCTCAGGACCTAGACATCCATCTGTCTGCCTATGTGCCACCGCTTGTGTGTGCTGCGGAGGACAGCTGTGCTCACACTTGGCGTTCCCACCTTCCACATTCCAGGCCCTCTGCACCAGCCCTCAGTTTCCCTCCACTTGCCTCTCTCTAGTTTGGCTTCAGCCGCACTGGCCCAGGCATTCCCTCCGGACGTCTGGCTCGTTGCCTTTAGCCTCTTTTCTCCCTCGTTGAAAAATCCACAGTAGGGGCTGGAGATGTAGTTCAGGTGGTAGAGTGCTTGCTTACTGTGCAGGGTCCTGGGTTGCTGCCCTAGTGCTGCATAAAAACAGATGGTGTAATCTCAGCGCTTGTGACAGCAAGAGGAGCGGAGTTCAAGGTCAGCCTGGGCTGCATGAGACTGAAAAGCAAAACAAGTACTTCTTTAAGATGCAGCTCAAGTCTCAGACTTGACTCAATTTCCTCAGACTCTCAACTTCCACAGAGTTCATGGCCTTTACAGTCTTTTTACTCTCCTGCCAGGGCCCCCTTGGCTCACTCATGAAACACCCTCTACACAGTTTCGTACATAAGCAGTTCTCAACCTGTGGGTCGTGACCCTTTGAGGTCGCATATCAGATATATCCTGTATATCAGATACTAGAGTTATGGAGTAGCAATGAAATAATTTGAAGGTTGAGGTCACCAGAACATGAGGAACTGTATTAAAAGGTTGCCGTGTTAGGAAAGTTGAGAACCACTGGCTCTCACTGATCAGATCTTATTCACTCCCATATTTTTATAACAAGCAGTTGTTCCTGTCAGTGATCCCGACAGCGTAAGTGTGCACAGATGTTAGGCGGACATTCCGTAGACCGCCTGCCGCGCCTGCTCCTGCGTTCTTCCCACTCCCACCCGAAAGCCTGACCAGCCTCAGCCATTGACTAAGTCCTTTGGGTTCCTTTGATTTTTTTTTTTTTTTTTTTTTTAAGAGACAGGGTCTCAGTCGGTGGAGGGAGTGGCATGTGACTTTTTAATTCCAGCACTCAGGAGGCAGAGGCAGGCAGGTGTTTGTGAGTTCAAGACCAGCCTGGTGTACATAGCTGGAGCTCCCGGCCAGCTCATAGACCCTGTCAAAGCAAAAACACCAGAGCTGACATTGCTTCTTGGCAGGGTGAAGGTAAACAGTGAAGCGCTGAGAGCTCTTACAGTTGCCAGGCTCACACTTCCTGTCTGAAAATGGGTGGACAGGGAGACAGAGGGCCTTGTGTCTCCCAGGCTGGCCTATGAACTCATGTAGCTGAGGATGACTTGGACTCCTAATCCTGTCTCCACCTCCCAAGTACTGGCATTACAGATGGATGCCACCAAGCACAGTTAATGCAGGGCTGTGCATTACAGATGTGTGCCACCAAGCACAGTTAATGCAGGGCTGTGGTTGAACCCAGGGTTTTATTCATGCCAAGCAAACACTCTACTGAGCTGCATCCCCAGCCCCGAATCCAGCCCTTGCACTTTTTCTAAATATATGGGGAAGAGTTACAATATGAGTTCACATCATTTGTATTAATTTACTTCTTAAATTGAAGCATATGCATTTGTCTTAGAGATTTTCAAAGTATAGTTTGATATTTCAATGGTTTCTCATTTAATAGTTCAACATTTTTAAAAATAAAACATTTGGCTGGATGTGGTTTGAAGGCTTGTAATCCCAGCACTTGGTATGTAGAGGAGGAACTAGAGTTCAAGGCTGAGCTAGTGAGATGTTCCACAGGAAAAGACACCTGCCACCAAGCCAGACTACCTGAGTTCTATGTGGGATCCCGTGTAGTGGAACAGCTCTCCCAAGCTGTCTTCTGATGCCACATATACCATGGCACACGCCTGCCTGTAAACACATGGGACAGGTAATTCACACATGCCATGGCACACGCCTGCCTGTAAGTACATGCCATAAATAAATTAATTTAAAGAAAGGGTTTAAGGCAACTTTGCTTTGACTCCAGTACAGGCTGTAAGAGACCCTGTTTGAAAAGTCAAAACATTTGTCCAGTATCATGCAGCTGGTACCTAGGGGACTTTAGGCATGTCATGCTTGGTCCTTGTCATCAGTGTGCTGGCTCTTTGAGGGAAATGGGAGAGAGAAACAAGGCATGTACAATAACAAAGGGAAAAGAGAGTAGGTGTATGCTTCATTCAGATGTGGGGGAAAGTCACTGTTAGCTAGAATTAGGGCTTGAAAAGAGTTAAACATTCTGGAGGGCACAGAACAGGTAAAGGGGATCACAGAGCTGAGAACACATGGTAGGCTCATCTGAAGCCAGACCGTAGGCCAGCAGCAGGGAACTCTGATGCAGTTGATACACATGAAGTATTTACGTGTCAG
>CABHPP010097566.1:0-13142 GCA_902168425.1 Peromyscus attwateri | reverse complement strand
CCAATTAGTGTTTTATTTATTAACCGATCAGAGCAACACATTTGCCATACAGAACATCCCACAGCACTTCCCCTTTTCTTTTTTTTAAAAAAGGAAGTTTTTAACTTTTACATAGTAAAATTACAGATAACAAAACAATTATCAAGCAAGAATTACAGTTATAATAGCTATTCTATTTATAATAACTAGTTTATTTGGCAAAATTAAAGAAGATATCCTATCTATCTTATATTTGTGAGTCTAAGGTTTCATATCTAACTTATCTTTTATCATAACTAAGGAAAATTGTATCTAGCTTCAACTACATCAAAGACCTCAGAAGGATATAATATTACCTTGAGAAATGGGAGCATGATGCAAGCAACTTTTGGGAGTCTTGCAGGGTAGACAGAGACAGCTGGCAGCCTGGACAGTCACCCAAAGTTCTCTTGTAAAGTTGGGGCATCTGTCTTCAGCCCACAGGGCTAGAGTCTCTCAGTCATTTTTCTCTGTGTCCTGTAGAATGTCTGGCAGTTTCCTCTGTGAAGCAGGAACCTAAAGGACCATTTTGCCAAGCAAAGTTCAGTGGTTACTTTTCCATGGGTCCTGCATGTCAAGCAGTCCAGGCAAGAACAGTTTCTTGCTCAAATGGCTATTTTTGCCCAGGTGAAGATAAACTCCATATGGAGTGTCTTTGATGCTCATCCTGCTCTCTGAAGTAAATCCAGTGTTGCCAGGAGCAGACGTGTCTTACTGTCCAGAAAGTCTAAATTTTTAAAAATACTTTAAATGCCATATTCTGTAGGTCTTTGAAGTGTTTGAAGAATACCTGTCTATCTGAAATATATCTATGTATACCTAGAAAACTTAACTAACATGGCTACAAGTATGACTATCATAGAAGACTAATTATTAATATGTATTTCTTAATTATCCATTACAATCTAAATAAGTTACATAAACATAATACCTCAAGTGAAAATAGAAATATACATACAGTATAACAAAATTAAGTTTAAACTTGTATCAATAAACTAAAATCCATAGCAATGTAAAACATTTTAAAACAAGTTGCTGTTTAAAAGTAGGTTCAACAATCTACCCTTTCATCCTATCATATCTATATCCCCTTTTTTTTTAGAAAGACATTGTATTTATAATTAACTTGTTTTAAATAAAAATATTGGTTTTTGTTTGTCCCACACCAGAGGGCTCTTCTGATATGGGACACAAGAATTTTTTAACCGTTTTTTTTAGTAATATGCTTGGGTTTAGAGAAGGAGTGAGCCAATTCCATCTCCAAAGCCAGCTTGGTATATTTGGGAATTTGGGCGTAGCTTTTCTTACTACTTCCTGCTGGAGGGGGGCGCTGTATCTTATGGGGATACAAAGAAAATTTTAGGATTATGGAGTAGTCCATGAGGGTACATCGTCTGAGCCAGTTACCTTGAAATGGTTCTGGATGTTGGATCATCTGGGACATGGTGTCATCGAAGACCTTTCAGGGGGTCTTAGCTGGTCAAACCTGATGTATCTTAATCTGGAACAAATCCATAGCCTCTGGCTTTCTGTGGAAACAAAAGCAGAGCCTCCTTTCTAAAGCAACATATCCTTACATCCAAATTTTGAAGTCAAGATACCTTTAAAATATTCATATTGGTTTAACTCAACAGCTTTTACGATCAAATGTTTTTCTGCAGTTAAAAATCCCAAAGACAACACAATCCAGATTCTCTGTGTAATATCCATCTTTACATGGCTTATTTTTATAGTACCTTTACTGTCTCTTTAAAGACTTTAAAGACTCATTGTAAAGCATTTAAAGTCTTGTTCCATCTGAATCTGTCTTATCGTGAATCTATTGTTTTAAACTGCAGCATTTTTAAGACTGAAATGGCATTGTGGCTGCTGGCTCCGCCGACTTCAGCTTCCCAACATGGCAGTGGTACAGTTTACTGCCAGCTCTGGGTCTTGAGCCATGTGTACCATCAACTATCAGAAGCAGAAGCAGTGGGTCTAAGCTTTGATCAAGGCAGTGTGTAGCCCAGAAACTTCTTTTTTTTTTTTAACTAGTAAAAACTATATCCAACACACAGCATAGTGCGCAGCTTGGAGATGCCTCTGTGTAACATAGCCTAGGTCAAGCCTGCACTCATGCCATGAACCAGTCATAGCTCAAACCCACATGTTGCGGCATCTAGCTGCCCTCATGAGACATGAAGCAGGAACCTGGTTTTGGCTCTGTTTAGAATTGGTTATTAAATATTCTCAGGTTTAAGGTGGAAACTTGAGCTGTTGGGTGCCATTTGTAGCTTGAGAGTTTTCTCTCTGGGTTCTGCCAAGTCCCAGCAGTCTCTTAGCCCACTTATAAAATAAACATACAGATGCTTATATTATTTAAACTGTTTGGCCATTAGCTCAGGTCTATCATTGTCTAGCTCTTACTCTTATATTCAGCCCATTACTATTAATCTATACTTTGCCACGTGGCTTGTGGCTTACTGGTACCTTACATCTTGCTTGTCCTGGTGGCGGCTGCAGTCTATCCTTCTGTCTTCCTCTTCCCTCAATTCTCCTCTCTGTTAGTCCCGCCTATACTTCCTGCCTGGCTACTGGCCAATCAATGTTTTATTTATTAACCGATCAGAGCAACACATTTGTCATACAGAATATCCCACAGCAATTTACTGATCAAAATTACAAGGGAAATGTTGTAGGATAATCTTTTTGCACACTGTAAAGATGTCTCTGTTTCACCTCACCTGCCTAAGGCACCTTATGATTGGTTTAATAAAGAGTTGAACGGCCAATAGCTAGGCAGGAGAGGATAGGGGGACTTCTGGGAAGAGAGAGGAACTTGGGGGAAAAATCATAGAAGGGAGATTTGCCAGCCAGACATGATGGAAGTAGGGCATACTGTGATGAGGAGAGGTAACAAGCCATGTAGCAGAACATAGATTAATATAAATGGGTTAATTTAAGTTATAAGAGCTAGTTGGGAACAAGCCTAAGCTAAGGCTGTGCTTTCACAATTAATGATAAGTCTCTCTGTTGTAATTCAGGGGCTGGCAGTTCAAAGAAAACCTGCTAGAGGGTAATGCCTACATTCCTCTAATCCATGTGATTGACAGGGTACTCTTTGTGGAGTTGGAGAAAAGCTTTACAAGATTTGATTTGGGGAGGTCCCCACCTGTAAGAAAACTTTCAGATAACAATTCTATATGCAACACATTCCTGACATTGCTGAATACAATATTTTTATAAATCTTTAAATTTTCCTGTGGATGTGTATGTTTGCTCATCTGTATATGCACCATATGTGTGAAGGTTCCCATGGAGGCCAGAATAGGACACTCTATCCCCTGGAACAGAAATTAAAGGAGGTGTGATCCACTAGATATAGTTGCAGAGCTGAACTTGGGTCCTTGGCAAGAGCAGAAGTGTTCTTAACCTCCTTGCCAGCTTTCTGGCCTCCTGAATACTGTATTTTCAAGAAAAATTAGATATTTGAGAAAACTTTTGAAAGATAAGGCAGGCAGAATACTACAAGCAGCAGGAGGGAACTAAAAGTGGTAGGAAAAGTTGCAAACACACAGAAATATTTATTGCTACTCTTTGCCAGCTAGAAAAATATCCCAAACCAGTAAAAGGCTGTATGAACTGAGTATCAGAGGGAAAAGGAGTTTATGGCAATAAATAATCCGAGAGTAAAAATCAGAAAGACAAGAAAAGTTAAAATTATTATTTAAATCCAAAGAAAAAGAATATTAAAACAAGGAAGTAGAAAATGGCAGCAAATATTAGTCAAGGTTGACCAATATACTAACAGTGAAACCTTAAGAAATATATTATAGGGAGGAAAATGGTCAAAATAAATAACTCAAGGAAACTATCCAGGCCCCTTAAATTATTTTCCTTAAACAACTGCATGGTATACCCTGAAACAAGTACAGAAGTAGATATTGTCATAAATATAACTTGAAAATACCACATCAGTTTATCTAAATCCCTAAAACTCTTACTAAGGAAAATAAAATTAGTTTTCATAGTATAATTCAAAATATGTTTAATTTAATGAAATTATGGACATACAGAAAATAGGAGTATTACTTGTCCATTGCTGCATGGCAAATTATGAGTATTTATTTTATAGTAATCCATTATGTGAGTACAACTTTACATAAATATGTAATTAAAAGGAGCAAATTTATATGTATGATCATTTCAAACATTGTTAGAAATTCTCAATGCAAAATAAAATTCACTGAAGCTTTTTTATGAAAATCAAGGCAGCAACTCAAATAGCAATATTTAAAATAAAATATTGTAACATGATACAATCCAGAGATATGCTAATTTGATATCAACATGCTAGGGAATAATGGTAGGAACATATTAAAAAATCTTTGTTTTATGTAATTGAAACATTATGTTTCTATAAGCATAGAAAACTTTGCATGGTCCATAAAAATATGGTAATTCATATCACATGAGGGTCTCACCTCCACCACAGCAGTATTCATTTGTATTTCATGATATGTACTGTGTAAGGTGGACAGACTATTGGTCCAGAACCAAGTTCATAGTTAAGCTGTGCAGTTGCTGCCGAAAGCATCTTGGATTCATTACACATTTGATTTCAAACTGAGTTTTCATCACTGAGCATTCAGAAACCTTTTGCTGTTACCATTGGTTTTGCCACTCCCTACTTTAAATTATATGACCCATTATTATGAAACTTGGGTTTATATAATGATGTTTGGGACACTGGAGTTGATCATGTTTAAATGAGGTTTTTAATTTAGAATGAAGAATGTTTAAGATAGGGTGAATATATTTTTCACATCAAAATAAATTGAATTGGAGGGTATACTGAGATAGCACTCCAAAGTTGACTGAATTATGACTACAATGAGGGCATGTCTTCATCTGGAAGCAGAGGCTATTACCTTACTTGAGATACAGGTCATTGTAAATTTAGTCAAGAATGCTAAAGTAAGAAGCCCATCCTTGGTTGTCTGTGTGGATCCTAAATTCCATAAGGGAAGAGGAGATTTACTGAAGATGCCAGTTAAAGAAGATGAGAGCTACCAAAAACTGGAAGAGATAAATAGTGGCTCCTGCTATAACCTCCAGAAGAATCATTGCCATTCTATTTGGATACCTGGTTTCAAAAATCTAGCTAAAATCTTTGGAGACATTTGTGTTGATCTCAGCCAGAAAGATTGTGGCAATTTATTGCAGCCATGGATATATAATCCAGATTTTGGTACAGGAAAATAGGATGCTACTGAAACAGTAATTCGGCATGTGAAGGTGCCTCTGGGACTAAGTAATGGGAAGAGAATAAAAGACCACTGGGGTTACTGAGAAAAGGCATAGTTGTCTAGAAGAAATTGTAGTGAGTAATATACTACCTAGTTAAATGTGTTGTATGTGAAGCACGGAAAGAAATGAGGAAGGCATCTTTAGAAACTAGAATAAATGTCTTGACTATTATTCAGTGTAGAAAGCTAGAATTGATTATGTTTAATAGTTGTATAGTATGATGGATATTCTTGGTTGTCAACTTGACTACATCTGGAATTAAGTAAAACTCAAGCAGCTGGCTACAACAGTGAGGGGATATTTTCTTAATTAAATAATTTGTAGTGGGAAGATATACTTTTAATCCAGATATTTGCAGTAGGAAGATACAATTTTAATCCAAATATTTTGAGGTGGGAAGATCTAGCTTTAATCCGAGCCAAACCCTTTGTCAACAACCAAATGAAGAAAAGGGAAGCAGGAAGCTTGCTCTCTTTGCCTCCTTGCCCCCACTCTCACTGGCAACTTTATTCCTTTATTGATCTTCTTCAGGATTCTACTTCTTCAGGATTTGGACATATACTAAAGTCAGATGAGATATCCAGCCTCATGAACTGAACAACTACTAGATTCTTGGACTTTTCATTGGTAGACACCCACTGTTGGATTAGCTGGACTACAGACTGTAAATCAGTGTAACAAACCCCATATATATATATATATATATATATATATATATATATATATATATATAGATAGATAGATAGATAGATAGATTCATTCTTGTTCTGTTCCACTATAGAACCCTCACAAATACATGTGGGAATGAAAGGTTTCATTTAAAATCTTGAATATTTAGGTGGTCAGTTTTCAAGCAATGTGCTAGAAGAGTAGGTTGGTTTATTTTATTGCTGCTTTTACAAAGTATGAGACCAAAACTGAGAAATGAATTGTTTCTTCTAATAAAAACTCCAGCACATGGTGATTAGGGGGAAATCTCAACCCATTCATGTCACAAAAGAAACCAACATAGGGAAATCACTATTAAAAACCTGTGACAAGGAGGCCAAAACTGTGGCTGAATAATCTTTGTCTAAAGAGGTTTAGACATATAATTTACAGATCTGTGCCATGATCTCAATGGAGGACAGGAATGGAGATGAGGGAAAGCTGTGGGAGGAACCTATTTAATGGCAAAGATCCCCAGATACTCGGAAACACAAGAAGTTTTGGTACTACAGTGTAACTAGAAACAACTTAAAACAAATTGTCCAAAGTGCCTGATGTAGGAAACCAAGTTCCAACTACCAGTGAAGGAAAGAGAATTCCCAGGATGCTAGAGGAAGCAGATCCTAAAACAACAACTGTGTGTTGTGGAATATTACTTTAACTAGGCAAAGATGTGTTACATTTGTTTATGTTGTCTTTGTTTAACTATGTAAAGATGTGTTAAATTTGTTTATTCTGCATTTGTTTAATTATGTAAGAATGTGTTGCATGTATTTTACCATGCCTGCCGAAAGCACCTGATTGGTCTAATAAAAAGTGGAACAGCCAGTAGCTAGACAATAGAGGAATAGGCACAGCGGGTGGGAAGAGAGGGGAGAAAGAAGAGAACCAGAGAGAAAGAGAGGGAGATGCTCAGGGCCAGTCAGACAGCTGCCAACCAGCCAGACATGGAGTAGGACATACAGAAGGAAAGAAAGGTAAAAATCCATGAGGCAAAACACAGATGAAGAGAAACAGGTTAAAATAAGTTATAAGAGCTAGCAGGAAACAAGAAGATAAGGCCAAGCATTCATAACTAATAAGTCTCCATGTCATGATTTGGGAGCTGCTTGGTGGCCCAAAAGATAGCCTGCTAAAACTACTAAAAGATTTTGTTTCAGGAAAAATGAAATTCTTCTGCTATATATTTGTCTTATAAAACTGAAAGATGTTAGGGTCGCTTAACAGCTTTATACAAATAAATAAGCATTTATTTCTGTACAAATGGAAAGATTTAAGACAACAAAATAAATAGTAATGCATGGTGTGGTTCAAATAGAAATATTTTTTACAAAGTTAAAATAATTTAAGAGTGAAAATTACTTTCTACAAAATTATAATAAAATAGTGTAAAATGAAAATTTTGGTCAGTTGTGGGTTCTGTGTGTTGCACACTTGGGATGAAGTCAGACAGAACTTCATGTTCTGTAGTGTAAGGTCAAAAGATAATTTCTGAAAAATGAAGAAGCTGAAACCTAAAGATGCCACACCAACTTCAGTGTCGTCCATGTGACATGAACAATTATGTCAATAATAGCGGACAGGAGATACATGTCCCATGGGATTAAGGTCCCTGGAGGTCCCTGGCACACTGAGTGTCCGCGTTATGCTTCATTCTCAAAGAAGATGTACTTCACAGATCATGAGTTCCCTGGGCTATGGGTTCTGTATAACTGCTTTTCTGATAATGTTCTAATTAATCTATGAAGCACAGCCAAAATTAATAAATGCTTGGGTTGTGAACTATGGAGAAAAGGGGAAGCTGGACATGGATCTTAATCAGATATAGCAGAATGAGCTATTTCTTAAAGACCCCAAGCCACTAGATAAAGAAAGGATAATAGTTCAAGCACTTCTAGGGAATGAACACTCACCCACTAGGAATCCTTTAGGAATCCCAACTAAAGTGATTTATGGTAGGAAACGTTATCTCATAGGAGGCAGATGGTGGGCCCCTCTGTTGAGGAAGTTCAGCATGGTAACTTAAGGACTACAACAGAACCCCTTCCCCTTACAGGCGTAAAAGTACAAGAGTCCATATTCCAGCAGGTAAAAAGGTTTTATATTAAAAGAGATATGTGGTACAAGAACTAAAGAAAGACTTAGAGAGGGTCTGCAGCATCCAAATTGGCTAAGTGGGTCATGAGAACCAAAAAAGTAAAAATGCATAATAAACTAGAAAGCTACTGGGATAAGATAAGAGACACAGCTACAACCACAAGAAGTCTACACAAGTCTAGGGACTGTACTAAGTTTAAAAAACACAGACTGCTCTTTGGGTCATAAAGTTCTTGTGGGTGAAGGGATATGTCTAGTGCCGATTAATAATAGTGTGCTTGCTGTTTTTTAAAGATGATGTAATTGAATTATTGCCAAGCTCTTGTTGTTCCTTGTATGAATTGATAGTTTTCTTTTCTGTATATAAACTACTGATTTACAGAAGTAAAATCACAACAGATTCAAACCACTTCTGAGTGTTTTGTCTGTCTGTCATGCACTGAATCCTTGCCTTCCTGACTACCCAAGCCCTGGTTCTCCTACGGTCGTGGTATCCCCGGTGGGCCAGTCCGTGGCATAAAGATAAACATGGAAAAACAAGTAAGAGCACTGGGAATATAATTATAAGAGTGTTATCTCAAGAGAGAGCTAAGCACTGTGGGATGTCTGATAAGCTTGAAAGTGGCTGCCACTGTGTAATAGAAATTAAAACCAAGAGTCAAAGTTAGTTCAGTTTAGTCTTTGGATTCCATTTGGTTTCATGTAACCTTTGTATAAGAATAGGACCTTTCCAACTATATACATGCATGACTTTCATAGGAAGTAAACAACAAATATTTTCCTTGTTGCTTTATGAAAAACAGATTTAAGTGTAGTGAAAAGCTAACAACCACATATAAGCAGGAAATGGTAGCATAAAGGAGACTATATTGATGATTGCAGAAAGGAAGAGAGATACAGGCTGCATCTGAGAACTGAAGAACAAGATGTTATAGATGATGAGGGGATTCATGAATAAGGGTCTTGACTAATATTAAAATTATGTGATAACTACAGGATTTGAGGAAAGTGGATTTTTGTTTTAGAAATATATTATAAAATCTCTAAAATTTTTGGGAAGATATTTCATTTGTATATGTACATGAGATTCAGAAGAGTATTCTGGGATACAGATAAACCTAAGGCTCTTGCTGGGAGGTGGTGGTCCACGTCTTTAATTTCGGCATTTGGGAAGCAGAAGCAGGTGAACCTTTGTGAGTTTGAGGCCAGCCTGATCTACAGAGCTAGTTCCAGGACAGCCAGGACTACATAGAGAAACCATGGCTCAAAAAAAGAAAAAAAAAACAAGCAAAAAACTCTAAGGCTCTTTAGCAAATAAGCATTAAACAGGTACAGATAATTAATATCACTTTCATATTGTAGTGGAGAAGAACTATAAGAAAAACTCAACTACAAGATAAGCAGTACAAAATGTAAAAAAGGAAACCAAGACACAATGACTACTGATTAATGAATGGTATAGAAAACTGAGGAAAATAGGATTAGACTGTCATGGAAACCAAAATAAAGCCTGTGATAAAAATAATAGAAGTCTCAATGATAAAAACACTCATTAAACGTTGATTTAATACTCAAAATGTCTACTATATTAAGCCACAAATCATTGATTATTTACCAAGACTATTTTAGTGGAATGATAGAAGAAAATAAAGGAAAAATGAAAGAAAAAATGGAATTCTTACAACTACAGGAGGATATTCAAAGAATTTGTCTCTAAAAGGTACGTTAGACATTGTATGGTATGACTATGTGGTTTGGAAACCACTTATCTTAAAATGGAAATATCAACGTTATGTTCAAGTACTAAGGAGGAGCATTCATAAGAGAGTTTGATGTGTAGGAAGTTCCTAACACTACTGAAAGAATGAGTGAGAGTAGACTGGACTTGAGAGAAATACATTTTTATTACCCTTTGTAACAAGATGTAAGGATTATACATTTTCATTATAATAAGAATACCTTGTTATACTCTTTTAACAATGAATAGGAAACAAGTAACAGGGTGAGATTAGTACATACACAGAGGCATGGAGAAAGCTTAGAGACGTGTAATCTATTATTTCTGGCACACCTGAAGCCCTACCTAAGACTGATAGTCCTAAATACACAAGGAGAGTATCCAAAGGACTGATGATTAAAAACAAAAGGAAAATGGTTTAGATGAACTTTGCACGTTTTCCCCTTACCTCCATATCCTGATAAAATTCTTCTAGGCATCCTTCATTGAACCAGATGTATGTGTCTCACTCAAAATCAGCCATCTACTTTCCATCTTATAAAAGTTTCCTTTTAGGAAACAGAAGTTTTCTCATGCGTGTAATGAAGCCTCTGCCAGGCTGGGAGCTACGGCTGCCTCAGAGTGGCTATGGTGAGTCAGTGCAGTGGCAGAGCAGCAGACAGTGAGGTGAGAGAAGACTGAGGGCTCAAGCCAACATAAACAAGGTAAGTTTTAGTTCCCGAAAGGCTAAGCAGTTTTACAAAGGATTTCAAATTCTGATACCTATCTGTGAATATATTGATACCTTTATTGTAACTTACTTAAGGGCTGGGGAGATGGCTCAGTGTAAAAACAAGAGCCATGTAAGTATGAAGACTGAGTTCAAACCTTCAGAGCCCACATAAAGCCAGGCTCAGTAGTACATGTCTATAATACCAGCATTTCTGTGGTAAGATGACAGATGACAGATGACAGAATCCAGAAACTCAGAGAACAGCTAATCCAGTTTATGCATGGCTAGCAACAAAGAGACTGTCTTGAGTTAGAAGGTGAGTACAGACACCCAAGGCTGTCCTCTGATCTCCACAGGAGCCTCACTGAACATGTGTGCTGACACTCACATGTGTAAATACATATATACACATACATACACCTCAAAATAGGTTATTTCACACTGCTTTCTATGCCATGTGACAAATGCCTGAAGTAAGCAAATCAGGTGATTTGTAAGTTGGTTATGTTTATTCTGATGAATGTATATTGATGTTTATATCAACTGTAAGAGCTGACTGAACACATAGCACATGTGATATAAATAAATGTAGTTTCACACACACACACACACACACACACACACACACACACACACACACACAAATGAAGACCAGTCATTTCTAGTAGATTAAAATAGTGAAGGATTTGTGGGGAAAAAATCATATTTATCCTTTAAAAAAAGTTTTCTGTCATTATTTCAAGGAGCATACAGATAATTTTGTTCAGTCTTCACTAGTGGTAGTGACAGCTGTGCATTAAAATATCTCAGATATGTGCTCTATTTGTCTAGAAGGCAGTGTTTTACTTGTCATTTGACATTTAAAATAACTGAGAGTCAGCCAGGAGTTTTAATTAGAATTGTCACCTGAACCCATGTTATCCTTGGCTCAGCTGTGAACAGTAATTTCTTTGTGTACCTAAATGATAAATTGAAAAGAAAATTGAAAAGCAATCCAAAAAACAGATGTGGGTTGCATGTTTCTTTCATGGTGTAATTACTGAGATTACATACACTGAGAGTTGAAAAAGGCTGATAATGGACACATAAATATTAATGAAAATGAGAAAACACTATTCTTCATAGAATAATGTTATAAATAATATAAGACTCCAGGGGAAAATGAGACATTGGGGTCTCTTAAAAGGTTTTATGAGGACTGAAATTCAAATGGAGACCTAAGAGAATACACTATAAAAATGCTTTTGAACTGGAGAGACTTTTGGCAATATATTGTTGCACCATTCATGAATTATGCAATTTGCTCACCAAAAGAATTTTTAATTATTACTTATTTTTCTAATACATGAAATAATAGCAAAGTTCCATAACTGAGTAGTCTTGGGGAATATTATTTTATCATGTGTTACTTTTGTTTATGTTGCATTTGTTTAACTCTGTGAAGCTGTATGTAATATTTTGCCTGTCTAAAACACCTGATAAAGAATAATAAAGAACTGAATGGCCAATACCAAGGCAGGAGAAAGGATAGGCAGGGCTGGCAGGCAGAGAGAATATGGAGAAGGAGAAATTTGGGAGGAAAGAAGAAGCAAGCGAAGGAGGAGGACTCCAGGGACCAGCCACCCAGTGACACAGCAAGCCACGGAGTAATAGTAAGATTTATAGAAGTAACAGAATGGGAAAAATCCCAACACCAATGATAGATGGTATAATTTAAAGTTAAGAAAAGCTGGCTAGCAACAAGCTAAGCATTTATAATTAAGAATAAGCCTCCACGTGTGATTTATTTGGGAGCTGGGTGGCAGGCACCTCAAAAGAGCAAAAACAACCAACTACAGAGCAGTATTGTCAAATTAGTATTTGGTACAATTAAACAGGAATTTCTATTAAAAATATTATTTCCAATTTCAATTACAAAGATAATTCTATTCAATTCAAAATGAGGTACCTTCTCTATAACCTGTATAGAAATTAATACTTTGATCTACAATAATTTATATGATTTAATAATCCTCTTTCTGTTACTATGACAAATTATCCAAGGAAAAATAACTTAAAAATAGGAAAGCATTATCTACTGTTTTAGGATTTAGTCTATGGTGACTTGTTTCTTTTGGTTCTTGGCCCAAGCTGAGGCAGAGTATCATGGCAGGGAGCATGTGGTCCAGCAAAGCTGTTGACCTTAACAAGGGCAGGAAGAAAGCACAGAGTTAGAGAGGAATAAGCAAAGAGAAACACAGTAGAAATGGAGTTCAAAGACAGAGACAGACATCTGGTGGTAGACAAGGCCAAAGATAAAATGTACCCTTCAAATGCACGTGTCAAAAAAGCTGAGTCTAGGTAGGTCATAGCTTAGGTGAAAATCTATTACTATTATTCTGTTAAAGGAATGTAGCAATAAAATGACTCCTAATAACATTCTTCTATACATATATGTCAGTTGTCTCTCAACCACCAATAGAGAAGCTTCTTTTTCCAGTAGATTGGGATTAACATACAGACTTGTGCAGAGTGAGAGACTTTGAAGCACTCAGACCTAAATGGGATGACTTCATCAAACCCTGCCCCTCAATCCTAATG
>CABHPP010097563.1:0-103367 GCA_902168425.1 Peromyscus attwateri | reverse complement strand
ACACACACACACACACACACACACACACACACACACACACACACAGCTTCCTGCAGATTTCTTGCTAGTCAACTTAAATCACTGAACTCCAAGTTCCACAAGAAACTTTAATTAAAAATTAAGGTGAAAAGCTTGCGATGGGCGTTTATACTCTACAAGAATGTTCATAGTCAGAAATGAGTAATAACACATCACATACAAGCAACATGTACACACTTATACACAAAGCATATACACACAACGAAATAACTATAATAAACACACTTGAATTTTAAAATGAAATAAAGTCATTTTCATTATACTTCCTAAATCTAAAGATGTGACTGGTTATCAGCTTTACTAAATAAAATGAGATAACTCTGCTCCTTCAAAGATGTTGGGAAATTCTTTAAGTCAATAAATACAAAGATGGAATCAATTTTTATTGCTGGCCTAAGTATGCTGCTCTCTTCTCTGGATCAGAGAAGTCACATAACCCTTAGTCAGAACACACAGCTCACTTACTCATCTTGCCTATGGTTGCTGTTGGTGAACAATTGTGCAGTGACAAGTGTGTCTGATATTCTCTGCATTGCTCACTGACTTTTCAAGAAATACACACAATTTCTATTCAACTTGTGTATTGTCCAAATTCCCTTACACAAAATTATATTCTTGGAGTTATCTTGCAATAAATTGTTCACAATTACATTACTTATTGAAGTTCCATTACTCATATCAAAACTCATTGTATTTCTAGTCTGACTTTTTTATTTATCATTAAATCCCTTTTCTCAAATGTTTGTGGCAAATTTCGCCAAGGTCTCAAGAGAAGTTCCATTACAAAGTTAGATCATGAGATGTCTGAGTCTTTTCCAGTGAAGGCTTAAGGAGAGCTTCTCATGTTTCTGAGCAGAGGAAGCTGATACTACTTCACATCACTTACTTTTCTTCCCTCTCTGGGACTGGCAAATAGCCAGGGAGACACTCAGCGTGGTTTTCTATTGATTGTCCTGTGGTTTGCAGAGCATTAAAGGACTCTGTCTCTGAAACAGTATAATTAGTATTTTGAGGAAGTATAATTCTCACTAAAAATAATAAACATGAGGATATGGGTGGCTTTGATTATTTTAAGCAAAATGAAACAACTTGTCCAAATTAGGATTGATCTGGATAGTGCATTACCTCTTCCATGTAATCTCGTTTGTCAAAATGCATGCAATTATAACTATTTGATTCTATTTGATTAATAAAGTACATTCATAATATCAGCCATTCAAAATAGGTGGGTATAGTAGGCATGATGATGAAGAAATTCTAATGATTTCACATTTGGACAAGCTTCTCCACTGCATAAATTTTACCCTGTAGTTCTGATACTACAAAAACATATTCTTAAGAATTACACCTCAGCCGGGCGGTGGTGGCGCACGCCTTTAATCCCAGCACTCGGGAGGCAGAGCCAGGTGGATCTCTGTGCGTTCGAGGCCAGCCTGGTCTCCCAAGCGAGTTCCAGGAAAGGCGCAAAGCTACACAGAGAAACCCTGTCTCGAGAAAAAAAAAAAAAAAAAAAAAAAAAAGAATTACACCTCAAACTGCAGGATTGTGAAATAATAAAAATATGTCAGCATTCTTGAGAACAAATAGTATTCAGCAATTAAATTAGGCCACATTTGAGAAAGGATAATTTTTATTAAAAGTAAAAAAAAAAGACCAAAACAAACAACAACAAAAACAAAACAAACTATTATGTTGAAGAAAAATAATCAGGTCAATGGAAAAGGATAACTTTTCCACTATGAGTACACAATCCCAGTTGATTTTGCTTATCATTTAGAAAATACATTATTGAATAATAGGATTATAGCCATAAAAGAAAAATACAAGTAAGAGTTAATTTAAAAATTTATGCTGATTTACTAGAGTAGCATGCAAATAACAAAGGTGTGAATGCCCAGGTTTTGCAACAAAAAGCAAAAGCCTGCTTAGGATTTCTGTAGGGAAGGTCCTGGTGATGGGATTTCAACTTCTACTTCCTTTCTAAAAAGAAAAAAAAATGTAGATTCTTGCTTAGAATAAACTGAACTGAAGGTTTTATTTTACTCTCCATCCTCCTTCTGCCATATTTATGCCTAACTGCATTCTAAATATCTATCTTTATACCCACAGATAAGTCTAGTAATTCTCACTCCTCTTCAAAGAAATTTCTCTTTGCAACAGATAGGGACCAGTAAAGAAAGCCACAATAGATCAACATACATAATTTTGGAGTCCAGTCCTAACTTCTACATTTACAAGACAATTCTAGCATCAAAGGCTCAAGGATTACTGCAGATGAGAGCATGCAAAGATTGTAAGAGCCACAGAAACAGTAATTTTAAGTCAGCTTATGTCTCCTAGAAATTTCAGAGAGGCTACACCCATTAAGTGTCATCAACAAGGCTGAATCATCAACATGGCCGCTAAAACAAGTGCTCTGTCTCAAAATCAGTTAAGTAGCAACAATAGATGAAACTTTGAGATTTTTCATTACATGAATCATAACACAAAAAACAAGATTGGCTTGGGAAATCAACATGACATATTGTCAGGTCTTTAGTTAATCAAAATTAAGAGATTTTTTTTTTCTTTCTCCCTTTCCACTATGGGAATAAACACAAATGTTCCATAAGATAACTCTGTAGAATTAGAAACCATTATTGAATTTATTTCTTGGAAACATGTTGGAGATGCTGTGCTTCCTTAATTGTAGAAAATTGTACATGCAGAAATTGTAATTTTGTTCAAAAGGAAAATAAAAAATCAGTGTGTCACTTTCTTGTACTTTGCCTTACCCATGACCTGTTCCTTTACTCTTCCTAAAGGAAGCAATATATTCACTGCTGTCATGTATCTGATCCTCAAAACAAAGGCTTATTCTAAAATAAAATTATGGAATAAGCTTATTATTTTTTTCAGGAGCACATTACAATAAGAACTCTCAGTGACTTTTAGGTGTTTTGAAGGTTGAAACACTGAAAAAAAAAAGAAATATTATCACCTGGATAAATGTGTTAATATTAGTATTTACAATTATTCTGAAAGCATGGCTCTGTTGAGATTTTATTACATTTATTCTAATGGTAATGAGAAAGTTTGGTTATTATAATAGCTAAAACTGATTTTAGAATCCATTCAGCAATATCTGTAATGATTTGGAAATAAAAGGCTCTGTTACATGACATGCATGCAATGGAGGTGGGTAGTAACTACAGCTTATATTCCCCAAATGTCTCTATTGTACCTGCCTCTGAGCAGTTTGAGAGCTACGATTCTGTCTAGACACAAAGAGGTGTTTCAATTGCTCCAAGGTCACTTTCTGACAAGATCAATTGACTCATGTTGTGTTTAACTCTACGCATCGTGAACTCTTCATTTATTCTTTTATTTTGTGACCTTAAAATTTATGTAGTTTGTTAAATAACTGAAAAACTAATACAAACCTGTCCTGTTTGTATGTGTTCCTACTTGTTTTCTTTTTTCTCTTTACTAATACATTTTTTCTATCAACGTATTAGTTCCATTGTAATTGTTTGACTTGTTTATTTTATAGCCTCAGTAAACTGATAAAAGAATGATTAACACAATAGAACACCTTTTACAAATTTGATTGTTAATAAAATAATATGTATAATTTCTGGCTTTTTAATCTCTATGCTCAAAATTATTTCTGTCTCATAAATCATCAGGCCAGTGTTTCTGAAGTAGCTCTATTCCTAATAAATAAGTCCTTGCTCCTTATATACATGCACAATTCAAAAAATGCATAAATCATATACTTTTTTAGTATTCTTGTGACTTAATACATGAATATATTAATAATACATATGTAATATTTTATATAATGTAGTATATATTATGTAGTTATGTAATATAATCTATTATATTACAGAATTATGTAATATAGTAGAAAAAATAGAATACCCAAATTTGTTGGTGCATATTTTATATTAAAATTTCTATGCAAAGCAAGAGAAATATAGTTTATACCCAATCAATATATTCTATGTTTATATATCAAGATAATACATGTAAACATATTTGAAATGAGAATTCTAATTAATCCTAATACATTAACTGTTAATGGAAATACATTATACTGTATTTAAAAAAATTACAAATCTAAAATATTTCTAGGTTACTAAGTAAATTAGAATGACCATCTAGCATATATGGGATTATCATATAACTGAGGGAACCATAGTTTTGCATTTTCTTCTCAGAGTAAGCTACTGATGCTAATAAACTTTACATTATTAATTTACTGAATCTCCCATGATAAAAAGTTTATGTGGCATTTCACTCTTTACATAAATGAATGATGTGGGATCGTTTCTATCATCATCATGCACATGTTCTACTGTCACAAAACAACAGTACTGAAGTGAAAGCACTTTTGGTGAATCTGCATTAATTATCGTGAGCTTTCAAATAGAACCTCTTCTATTTGATTTCTTTCTCAAAAACGCTTCATGATGAGTACAACCTCAGTACTTGTGTCACCAGTTTTTATAAGACATTTTCCTGAAATAGTAGAATGTTAGAATTATTACAATACTTTGAAATCATTTATAAATGTAAACACTTTTGCCACTGAATAAGATTAGTCTCTTTGGTGTGGGAAGATTCTCAAAAGGCTACCAAAAGAGAATCCTGGGGACCAACTCAGCCACAAAACTTTTGACCTACAATCTGTCCTGCCTGCAAGATGTGCTGGGACAATGGTTGCTTAAAGCTTGTGGAATAACCAACCAATGTCTGGTATAACATGAGGCTCATGCCCTACACTGCCTAAATGGGCACTAACCAGAGACTTGATAGCCCAGAGATCTAGGGTAGAACCAAAAACAATTGGCAAAAAAAAAAAAAAAATCAGTGAAATGATTCCTAATGATTTTCTGTTATACTCATAGATTGATGCCTTGTCTGGTTACCATCAGAGAGGCTTCCTTCCAAAGCAGATGGGAGCAGGTGCAGAGATCCACAACCAAAACATTATGTGGAGTCTAAATTGGAGACATCCATTAGGTCCCTTACCTTGGAGATGGGGAACCTTGTGGAAGACTGGAAGAAAAGATTGTAGGAGTCAGAGGAGATGGAGGAAACCAGGTTACGTGGTACACAGGATCAATTAAGCAGGACTCATGTGGGCTCACAGAAACAGAAGTGGTAGGCATGGGGCTTGCATGGGCCTGCAGCAGGTACTCTGCATATATGTTATGGCTGCTAGCTTGGTGTTTTCGTGGGACTCCTAACAGTGGTTGTAGGTATGCCTCTGACTCTTTGCCTGCTCTTGGTGCTCGTTTCCTCCTAAGGGGTTGCTTTGTCCAAAGTAGATACAGGCTTTTGTTTTGCCTTGTTGTATGTTGTTTTGTCATGTTTGGTTGTTGTCTGTTCCAGGCCTGCTCTTTTCTGAAGGGAAAAGGAGGGGAATGGGTCTAAGAGAGAAGGGAGCTGGGAGGAGCTGGGACTAATAGAGGGAGGGCAAATTGTGGTCAGTATGTATTGTAAGAAAAAAAATCCAATTTCAATTATATATTACATTTCCTGAAGTTTCAATTTTTTTTCCAAACTTGAATATATATAACATATTTATCACACATATTATGAATTACAATTTCTGAGTCTATATCAAAGAATTGTCTTTAAAACCAATCTGGATGCAAATAATTCTCTCTGCTTCTAAGCATGCTGAAGCTGCAGGAAAGTAAGTTCAAGGCCTGGTTCAAGGAAGACAGCATCTGCAACTTTTGGAGATTCTTTGTTAGAATAAAAATTTCAGAGAAGACTGGGGATAGAACTCAATAGAGTAATGCTTGTCTAGCATGAGTGACATCAGCATGTATGAGGCCCTAGGTTGAAAGTTTATTCTGAAAAACCAAAAGGAAAAATAAACACATATCAATTATGAAATATAGAGAGAGCAACTAATTCACTTTATGAGGAAGTATTATGATATTTTAGCATGCCTTCATCAAGAATAAAATTGAATTTTAAAACATTTCTTAATAATACTTACACCACTATTTCACCAATATTGCTCTGTATTTTAGTTCTGACCATGATTCCTTATGAAATCTCATTTTCTGAAGGAAGATTTCATGACAAGAGTTACTCAAGCTCTCTGGAGGTAGAGATAATCTGTAGTTCAAAGGCATAAGTGCTCCAGCTGTTGAGAGAGCATGCCCAACGTGCACCAAAGGATTCCTGTCTTTCATGAAATGACTGGACTTCTCTGAAATGAAAAATGGTGTTAGTCTGAGAATAGCGAAGCTGAGGTTTCTTTTAAACATCCCCAAGCATGCTCCTCAACAGGCTGAATTTTAAAGCAAGTGATGTATTCCTTCTCTACTCTCAGCATGACCTCAGAGCCGGTCAGACTGCTTTAAAGTTTTAACTTTGTTAAAGGGACTTAGAAGTTTAAAATAGTCCAACAGGAGGCCCAGGAGTGGGAGGGCAAGTGGAATATTTTCAGGGTTGGACTAACTTTGAAGCAAAACATGAATTATATTGATAGTGTAATAAAATGTAATATCAAAGACTTTGTGATCATTAACATTTGAAATAACTTAAAAGATTTTGACTACTAGTGCAAACAGTACTTTCCATTTTACAAGTTGTCACCCAATCAAATACTCAACCATGAACATCATTATAGAATAAAATGTCTAAATGCGATACAGATGGCAAAATAGCATACATAATTCTGACTGACTAAGTCCCAGCTTAAGTATTCAGCTGAAATGTCATTAGAATACAAAAATATTTTTAAATGTTTTTAATGTCTTACTTTTACAACTTACACTGTTTGTAAATTAAAATACATATTGATATGAAAATATTGATTTAAAAATACAGAGCGTATATTAAGTGTGTGTGTGTGTGCATGTTCACGCATGCACAAGTCTATATATCAGAATTTTTGCAAAGTGATATTGATTACATGTATGATAATCTTGCCAATTTTAATGAGTTGAAGTGTTTGATGTAGAGTTTAGTACTGTAGACACATATGAGAAAATCCAAAAAAATAACAGAATAGTGAATTACTAACATTAAAAATACATATATTCTGATAGAAAAGAGAGTTAATTAAATGCTGTTCATTTGGTATGGACACTGTCAGTTCCTCTGGGTATACAGCTAGTCCTGTAAAGATAAGCCACAGTTGCAATATATACCCTTTGTTATTCTAATTTTAATTTTATTGAAAGTTCTCCAATGAAATTTAAATACATGTTCCTCATCATGTCTTTTCAGTTGCTAAATTTTCAAGTCTCTCTTCATAAAGAAAAAACTTAGATATTTCTTTATCTGTGGTACTTTATAAATGTAAATGTTAAGTGATAGAATAAGTATCTGCACTAAATTATATGGTATTCGTTTCTAATGATTTTGCTAGCTTTTAAAATTGTTCTGAGTTATCCATAATTATATCTTGAACATATTCCTCATGCACTAATTACATAAACATGCTTTTTGATTCTTTCCCTCTCCGTTAGAGAAAACCATAAGCTGGTTATACATCTTGTTATCCAATTTCAGAGGCTAGTCTTTAGTAAATTCATTCTCCATTTTCTTTTATTCATTGTTGATTATAAAATATTTGTAGGAAACTAATTATGGTCAATTCTTCTCATTTATAATAGTCATGTTTTATAAAGCCAATAAAAAATCAAAATTAACAAATGCCAAATCACAATTAGATTTCTGTGAGCCTCTGGTTACGGCATTGCCATAAGCTAATTAATGTCTAATCTTCCTTTATCTGTGTTTCTATTTAAAACACCTTGTTTAATATGTATGTTTGTTTCTGTATCATTAAAACACTAGCAACAGCACTATAACTCATGCCAGAAGGAATATTATCTAAGGATGGAACTTTCTCTCTGAAGAACGTCATAGATTCCCTGAATGTTTGGAATACTAAATCAAAATGAGTATTATTTGTGAATAATAATAAAAAGTGATTAATAGTGTTACGTATAGGATAAAAATGCACAGGTGCAAACCGAACAGAGTGAAAGAGCAGAACAGAGCAGAACGACAATGAGCAACACACAAAAATATAAAGGACATGGCACAAAGTAGATCATGCAAGCAGTACTTGTTTACAGTATAAGATCATAAACAAGAAGCAGAGTTGACCTCAGAAGGAAAATGTATATCTGGTATAGGAAATATCTGTTGCTCTTAGCAGGTATATTACCCATAACTGACTTGAAACATGTGACAAATGATATCCATGGCAAACAAATCTTTAGTATGTATGTGAAGCCACAAAAGTTCCCTAATGAGGATTGATTGTGCATGTTAGGCACTATCCTAAGAAGAAAAATCAAAGCTTGTGCATTTCTTCATACCCACTATGATACTTGTGAACCCATGAATGACATTCACATTCTATAACTTATTTTCTCTACATCCTACATTAATATTACCTGGTGATTGTATTAATTACTTTTTGTTAGTTCTTTGAGAGTTTTATACATGTTTTGATCATAACCCTCAGCTCTTTCAGGATCCATCCCTCTTCTCTTCCCTACTCAGCCAACTGTGTGTCCTATTTTTTTTTTCCATTTGCCTTCCATGACCAATTTGTGCTATTCTAATAATCTTGGATATGTGGTCTTCTACTGGAGAGGAGATGACTTACCAGAGGATACACTCAACATGCATCTACCTGTTGCCAATACCTCCACAGTTTGGGATGAGATGAGTACCCACCTCCTCTCTTGATGCTGTGATTTCATCTAACGAGTTTTCACAGATTTTATGCATGTTATTGCAAATGCTGTAAGGTGCCCTACTTCATGCAGAAGACACTGTTTCCTTGTATTCATCCACCATATCTTTTTGCTCTTAAACTCTTTCAGTACCATCTTCTGGAATGATACCTGAGCATTGGGTGAAGTGTCTGTGCTTTAAATTTTCCTCTTAGAACTAAGCATTCTGAAGTCCCTTATTCTCTGAACCTTGGGCAGTTGTTTTTGCTGTGGAGATGGAACAAAACACATGGTCTTTGATGATTGAAAACATATTATTAATCTTTTAAAGGTCTGATTTTTAAAATGTATTAATGTGTTACAGGTCCCCCTATGTAGACACCCTTTGGGGGATGGGGTGAGAAGGTGTGGTGTCAATGACACAGACACCTGGAGTCAGGTATGAAACAATTATTGTGGGTATGGGGAGAACCTATGTACCTCCTCCTGATTTCCCATTAGCTGAAGACTCTAAGTTCTGTTGTCTCTTCCTCATTGGCCCCCAACATTCTGATGATTGTGCATCACCAATCACAAGGTGCAGTGGCAGACTCCAAGTTGGCTCAGCAGCAAGTAGCTAGCAGGTCTTGTCTATGCGTACTGCCCAGAATAGGGCATCTGCAGTCTTATCAGGTTAGCTGACTGCACTACTCCTATATTCATGAACTACGAATTGTAATTTTGACCATACTAATAGTTTCAACATTTTTTGGTCATTTATTGGCATGCCAATGTGGCTAAAAATCTAAAGCCATCCAATCCTTATAGGCTTAGCTATTATCAAATCAAGTGGTGTTGTATAATATATTTTTTGTGTTCTCACAAATAAAGGTTGCCTAGAGATCAGAGGGCAGAGCTAGCCACTACTTAACCATAGAGGTCTGGAGGTCTGTACAGACAGGAGACAGGAAGTGATAAGGTAGGGCAGAGACAGGATCTCAGCCCTTTTGGTTGGAGGATTCAGAGAGATAAGAAGTCACTGGCTGTTCCTCTGCTTCTCTGATCAGATTTTACCATGATATCGGACACCTGTTTTTTATTGATAAGACTATCATGCTACAAAGTGCCATTTTGCCTTCTTGTTTTCGATGCTCCACCAAGAATAAAGATGTCCTTTTTAATGTTCTTCTAAGTATTACATTTGACACTTGTATTTACTTGCTGAAAATTTTGTTGCTTAGATGCATCATCAAAGGGAATATTTTCCTCATCTCCTGTTCCTAAGAGACAAAAATTTGCAGTATGCCTTGTGGAAAAACAAAACAAAACAAAACCTCTTACACAGAAATCATAAGGCCCAACTTATTATTCTCTAAGGCATTTATTCTTTGTTAGTAAATCAACAGTAAGTAAAGAGTAATATATATCTAAGGTGAACACATATAAAAAATATTATGCTTTAAGCTTTTGACAAAATTGTTGTGAGCAAAAGCACATAGCAACTTAATCCTTCCAGCAGAAATAAAGTCTCAGGATTTGGTAATTTAATGTTAAGAACAACTTCTTAAACTGTGATTTTAATTGGAACTGACTGTAAACATTAAAGTGACTATATTTAAATATAATTAGGTATGGAATGCACTTCAAAATAGTCTATTGGTGATAAAAGTAGTGAAGATGTAGAGAAGCATAAAAGTTTATCATTAAATTATGAGTGACAATGACTCAAAAAAACTTTATAAAGTATGTGATTCCAATAGATGGGGGGTGACTGATACAGTCTTTCTTGATTTGTACCTAATTATAATTATTCCCTAATAAAAAGTGAAAAATACAACAAACATTTTATTACTGAGGAAAATGAATAAGCAAAAAGTAGAAACACACTGTTCTGAGTTAGGTATGTGAAGTAGGAGTATGTGAAAATTGCAACCAATGTAGATTTACATCTTGATATAATCTTGACAGAAAAGTTTTAAGTGTAACGCTAGAAGAAAAAATGTCTTATGAATTTAAGTCATCAGGCTGAATTCAAGTGAGCGCTATTAATAAGTTAAAAGATATCTAAGGCCTTAGAAATAAAATAAGGAAATTGAGTGTATTTTACTTTAGCAGTTTCAATAGGAAGCAAGAGAAGTTCCACTGCTAAACTATTCGTTAGTAAATAAAGGGAGTATAAAATATAAACATAGGGAAGATTTTTTTTATTTTTTATTTTTTTATAATATGAATAATATTACATATCGTCCATGGATTCCCCTGTCCTCCCTCCTCCCACCTTCCCCCACCCTCCCCCCAGCACACCCCCCATTCCCATCTCCTCCAGGGCAAGGACTCCCCTGGGGATTCAGCTCAACCTGGTAAATTCAGTAGAGGCAGGTCCAGTCCCCTCCTCCCTTCACCCAAGCTGAGCAAGGTGTCCCTGCATAGGCCCCAAGTTCCAAACAGCCAGCTCAAGCACTAAGGACAGGTCCCAGTCCCACTGCCTGGGTGCCTCCCAAACAGTTCAAGCTGATCAGCTGTCTCACTTATCCAGAGGGCCTGATCCAGTTGGGGGCTCCTCAGCTATTGGTTCATAGTTCATGTGTTTCCACTAGTTTGGCCATTCGTCCCTGTCCTTTTTCCAATCTTGGTCTCAACAATTCTCGCTCATACAATCCCTCCTCTTTCTCGCCAACTAGACTCTTGGAGCTCCACCTGGGGCCTGGCTGTGGATCTCTGCATCTGCTTCCATCAATCATTGGTTGAGATTTCCAGCATGACAATTAGAGTGTTTGGCCATCCTATCACCAGAATAGGTTAGTTCGGGCTTTCTCTCGACCATTGCCAGTAGTCTATTGTGGAGGTATCTTTATGGAATTCTGGGGACCTCTCTAGCACTTTGCTTCTTCCTATTCCCATGGGGTCTTCATTTATCATGGTCTCTTATTCCTTGTTCTCCCTCTCTGTTCTTGATCCAGCTGGGATCTCCCGCTCCCCTAAGCTCTCTTTCCCTCGACCCTTGCCCTTCATTACCCCCACTCACATCCATGTTGTTCATGTAGATCTCATCCAATTTTCTGTCATTGGGCGATCCCTGTGTCTTTCTTGGGGTCCTGTTTTCTAGGTAGCCTCCCTGGAGTTGTGAGTAGCAGTCTAGTCATCCTTTGTTTTACGTCTAGTATCCTCCTATGAGTGAGTACATACCATGTTTGTCTTTCTGTGTCTGGGTTACCTCACTCAGGATGATTCTTTTTCTAGATCCATTCATTTGCCTGCAAACCTCATGTTATTGTTTTTCTCTGCTGAGTAGTACTCCATTGTGTATATGTATCCTTTTTAATAAGATTCTGGAGGAAAAAATTAATAGAATCAGGATTGATATTAATATAATGTCCCACTGTTTTAGATTTTATACTCAATGTGTGAGGGTTTGCAGAAGAAGGCAATTAGTTTCATGTTTTTTTTCTAAGTTATTCTTGAAAGATTCTATTCTTGTTTACCTTCATCCTTTACACAGCTAAGACTCATGAATTCTTAGGAATTATTGTTAAAGAAAAAAATAAAAAGAGATTGATCAGAATCTTTTTCATAATCCCAGTGAGATAGTGTGAGGTGATCTGACTTAGGATAGTGATATCAATAATCAAATGCAATTATTAATTCAAGAGTCCTTTAGAAGTTGGAGACAATTAGGAATAAGTAATTGATTGGTTGTGAATGGAAGATGTAAGATTTGAGTACTTAAGAATGAAACATTTGGGAATGAAATATCTACTATCAGATAAAGATAGGATTGTTTTTCATTTTCTAAATGATTAAGATATTCTTGTAGTTCACAGGGTTCACAATTGCATGTGATTCATGAGTGCTTTTCTCTTCTACCACAGTTTGTAGCACCTTCAGACACCCTGAAAGCCAACCAGGGATGAAGCTTTTCTGACACTGCATCTCAGCCCAGGACAAAGAGCTATTGGTAATTATTAGCTTCTGGTACAAGGAGAGACAGTTTGCTCCAAGAGTTTAATTTCTGTTAAGTTAAATATTCCCCGGTGAAGACCATAAATTCAGGAATATTTAGCCAACACAAATTTGTTTTGATGGATTAAAAATATTGAAAAGCACAGGTAATTGGGTGAGCAGGAAGTAAGAAAGACCTTTAAGTATTTGAGGGAAGGCAGTGCATATGATCCAAACATGTACGAAATTCTGAAAGAACTATTGTTGGGGGTAGGGGAAGCAGGGTATTTCAAAAATTGAGTTTTCCTCTTTCAACACACTCCACTGAGGGTACATGTGTTCTTTATAGTAAGCTTTGATGCCTCAATGAGCTTAGCAGTATTGGGAACCTGATGTGAGTTATCACTGGCTACTTCTTTTGTCTTTGACACAGACATCATCATTCCTTTGCAAATATCCATGAAATCATAATGGGCAGAAGTGTTAGGTTACAATTAGGGTAACTCTCAAGGGTCTTTCAACTTACAGTTAGTTAATTAATTAACAGCATCTAGAAAAATTGGATGGTTTCTGACATTGTACCTGAAAAATAACTGGGATTGTGGATATAGGATAAGAATTAATCTAAATTAGAAGGAAGCACCATTCATTCTGGATATGGCAAAGTTGTTTAAATTAGAAATTATAAATGAATCCATAGATAGCTGTATTCATTGATAAACAGAAAAAGATAGTTTCTTTAAAGAGTTGAAGGAACGGTTCTTAATGCATACCAATTTATATGCTATGTAATTTGAAAACTGATCTTTCTTGGAATAGGTTCTGGATACACTGTTAACAATGGAAAAGGAGAGATGAAGATGCCCATTGTGCTTCTCTCTGTCTGCTGGCTACTCTCCATCTCTGCTCTTCTTCCTCCCAGCATTCTCAGTTTGGCTCTCCCATCTAATGTTATCCTGTTCAGCCATTGGCATTTCGCTTTTTTATTAAACCAATCACAGCCATATATAGTCACACAGTGTAAAGGAATCTTACACAATCCTTTAACTCTTCCAAACTTTCCACTCCATCTACTATATTCCCTGAGCCTTAGCTGAGGGAGTGTTGTGAGGGAGTGTTGTGTATGTGTGTGTGTGTGTGTGTGTGTGTGTGTGTGTGTGTGTGTATGCATTCATTGAGACTGGGCTCCACAACTCTGCATATTGATTGGTTGTGGCTTTCTGTAGTGGTCTCCATCTATTACAGAAAGAAGTTTTCTTCCTTAAGTGTAAAGGTCTTATATTTTGAAATTGCACAGTATTTTGTAAAAATTAGAAGCAGTTGAAATTTAGCCTATTTTCACATACTATCTTTTATATCTACACGTATTGTCTGTGTAACTTATAATAAGAAATTAGAAAAGCAACAGTGTCCTTGGCTATGCTATGATTTTCTTGCACCACAAAAATTTCATAATAATAATTATGCCATAATAATTTTCATAAAAGACATAAGGTTATATCTTGTACATATATACTCAGTGAATTGTAATGGAAATGGTTCTTTGGTAAACTTGGTCACTTATAAATGTGAACAAAGTTCTAAAGAACTATCCATTTATGTTCTTTTCACACAACTTAATTACCATAAGTGCAGATGTAGTCATCAATAAGGAACATTGTAGAAGTATCAAAATTAAATGATTTTAAAATAGATTTTTCTGAACTATTAGTGAAACTCTATCAAGTGACTTTCTCAAATATTTAAATAAATATTTATTTGATTTTCTAAACTGGTAAAGTTGTATATATGATATAGAAAGAATTTAAACATATATCTTTATAAAACAGGTAATGTAAGCACTGAGTACTTGTCAAGGTTAATATTCGTGTTCATACTGGTAGTGAAGTTCCAACATTTAAATATCTACCCTGGAAATAATGGTGTCTATATTAAATAATGATTTACAGTAAAATAATCTTTATTCCCTAATTTAATTGAAAATCCATGTAGCTAAAATATTCATGCATATGATTTAAGGGTACATTGCCTCTAATCGTAAGTGGAAATATGAGTCAAAACTCCAATTTCCTGACTGAATTATTTACCTTGACCTAATTCATTTGTCTTGATTCTATGTTACTTTCTACCCAAACTGTCAGAGATTTGGAACTTCTTGTCCGATATTTATTTTACTTCCTGTGAGCTGCCTACTTGAAGAGTTAATGGGCAATGAAATGGCCAAATGCTAGATGGCTAAGGTAAAGAAAATGCAAATATATAGATTTTTTTTTCCTTCATGGATAGACAGCCTACAGTTCATCTCAGAAACTGAACTGATTCGTCTTACAATGACCATCCTATGCCATTAAGGGCCGAGCCTTTCCAAGCAAGACAGCATTTTTTTTAACATGCTTTATTCAGATTCTTTTCCTTTGCTTTAATTAAATAAGAAGGCATTCAAAATTTGTTGAAGAAATACAATTTGAAACTCCTGTAGAAAAGAAGTGATAAGGTTAGAATATAGTAGAATATTATGCTTGACAGGCTAGATAGCTCCAGGTCAATGACTTTTATTTATTAACATCGTTTTTAAATAAATCATTTTACAAACAGTATAAGAAATGTTAATTATTTCAACTTGAATAATTTACTCATTAGGAGGAATACCACAGTTCATGCCATACGGAAAGCACATAATATATAATATCTTTCCTCCATCCAAGCCAAGAAAATACATCCTGGAATTATTGTTTGTTTTCTTACCTGTGTGTCTAAAACATGACGTAAATTAATGGAAGAAGACATTATATTTTCTAATCATTTCAGAGACAAATTGTAGGGAAATCATGGTAAAAGTGTTTATCAGGGAGTCATGGTTATGTGTTTGGTAGTGGACTCCTCATATTGTAGTAGAGTAAGCAATCTATGATGGAGGCGAAATTAGTATAACTTTCAGAGGCCTGCGTCTCTTCAACTAATAATATGTGCTATGCTCCTCTTACCCAGCTGGCATTGTCTTTCAAATATGGTGAATAAGTTATTTAAAAATGTCAAAGGAATAAACAAGAACATACTATCCATGGTTCCTAAAGAATCATAATGTAACACACATTTACTCCAATTTCAAAAGTCTATAGTCTATAACATGTCTTAACAGTGTGAACACTAACCAAAAGTATTAGTCCAAAACCTGTTCTAAGATTCAAAGCAAACTCTCGGCTTTGTGACTAATCCTGTAAATACAAAAAAAAAAAAAAAAAGTATGTGATACAGTGATACAAAATAGACATTCAAATCAGGTAAAATGGGCTATAATAAGAAAGGATTGAATGAAATAAAAAAAAATCCTAAAGCACAAGCATTAAGTATCTAGCCTATGTCTAGAACATGGCTGCAATTGTACTGGTATTTGACCTTCTAAATTCCCACCAAAGTGGCCCATTAGGTTGTACTCCTAGTTCTCTAGGGTTTGAGAGGCTGTAACTCCAGACTGTCACATTTCTTCAGTCTCCATTCTCACTCCCGGTTTTCTGTTTTCTTCTTATGTGAAAGTCTATATTTGTAACATAATCAAGTGAAAATATGAAGTCTATACTTTAATAATTTCAGTTAAATAGCTATTGTATAGTATTTGTCAATTGATCTACTTTCAACCATATATATGAATATATATGTAGAAACTTTCATTGCATATTTCAATCCTCTTAATTAATAATTTAAAACAGAAGTTTTCAGGTAATTATTTGTGACTTTTTCATTTAAAACAGCTTATTAATATTTAATGTATTTTTTCATATCACAAATTTAATTTGAAGATAATATAATGTAAATAGACATCTTTTATATTTACTTTTGATATTATTTTTTGCTTCTCAGTGAATATACATGAAATAGCAGTGTAACTTATTTGTCTCATCTGTAAAGATTTTTTACCTTGATCCTGAAGTCTTCAAGCTATTCATTTCATTAGTAAGCTCAAACTTTGCATATGTAGCTTTTGAACTTTTGTCTTTTTCTCAAAAGTATTATTCAAAAGGAAAGAAATAAGATCATGAAGTAATGTTGCAAGGTTAATATGAATAAGACATTAAGCACAATCTTCATTTTTTTACTTTTGCAAATGCTACCTAAGAAATTTTTCTTTAGTTATAGTTGTATGTGAAGGTATTTTATACTGTGGGTTAAAATAGATTTTTAAACTTTGTCACATGTAGGTGTATATGTTTACTTAAAGTCACTTTATTTCAATACACTAATTTCTTCTCTAAAATATCACTATTAATTTTGCAAGGTTTATGGGCAAAGGGAATCATGAATATTAAAAACTTGTACAATTCTCACAAGGAAGAATTTTTTAACAAAAATATCATAACATTTTCTGCTTTAAATATATATTCTAAATTATTTTGTTGGCAAAGGCTAATCTGCTCTTAAAAATTGTTTTTTGTAGTTTGAGTTCCATTAAAGCAGAGACAACAGATTAAAGCATGTACACCTATACATATTATATATGTGTGTGTGTGTGTGTGTGTGTATGTATATATGTTATATATATTAACTAGAATGTGTCTGATTAAAATAACATCTGATTAAAGAGAAATGATATCAAAAATTTTTCTACTTCAGAGTTTTTTTATGATTCATTAAGATTTAATTTCTGGACCTTTTAATTTCTATTTTCAAATCTATATTAATCTGTAGAATTGTTATGAAGTGAAACATATAATCTAATACAATGATGCAAATTGTGTTACATGTCACCAAATGGAGAATTGCAGATTTGATTTTCTACAAAACAAAATTAAATCTCAATATTATTGTTACTAGATTTAGTAGGATGATAATGCCAGTTAGATTTGCTTAATACTTTAAATTATCAAGAAGAATGTCTGAAATTGATATATCTTACAATTTTTGTGCATAACCTTTGGAACTTTGCAAGATGTACATAGATTATATTTCAAATTATTAATTAATTTGAAAAATATTTCTTTGTTGAAAATTCTTTCTGTTTAATTTTATGTTTCCAGAAGTTCTTTAAAATATTTTTATTTCTTTATTGCTTACAATATGTAAGATGGGGTTATTTTCTTTATTTCTTTTGATTTATACATCCCCCCAAAAAAATAAGACCCAAGAAAAAAAATTGACATGTTAAAAAAAATGTGATAAATGGAATCATATGTAAATTGATAGGAAGTATTGGCCAATTGATGTGAAGGAAAAATGAGTTCTGTAGGTTCATCTCCTTCATGTGCTCCAACAGTTCATAGATGGGGTGGATATTGGGGTGGGACAACTCATAATCCTGGTTCTGGCCTGGGTGGTAGCTGGGTTGCTTAGAAGGTCAGCTTCCCTCATCCTTTCTCCCAGGGCGGTTCTCCATCCCTGCCTAGCCTAGCTCAACCAAGGCATCTTACAGCCAGGAGCAGGGACAGTTCTCCAGCCCTCAGGTGCTTAGATGTTTGTCACTAACACTCACACCACCAGGGCCAGCTCTCCTGTTTTACTAGGTGATGTGAATGGCCCTCTCTTCTGATTGCTGTATTGGGCATACGAAAGGAGCAGAATATCAGTGCTCCTGCTCTCAAGCCCTCAAGGCTGGTACACCTATGCCCCGTCCCTGACAACAGGGTCAGCTCTAGTGTGGCTCCCCAAATGAGTTGCAGGGCAGGGCCTGCTCCCCTGTTTGCTGCAGCTGGTGAGGGTCAGGGCTAGTTCTCTCACTCTTGTAAAACTCCCAACACTCCCACTCCCCCATCCCCCCCTCAGCTCTCTAACCTGCTATAGGGAGCAAGGGGTAAAGCAGGGAGAGCTTTGTCTTTCCCTCTTCTATGCAATGGGATTTCACATCTTGCATCCAGATCCCATTATCTCCCAATCCACTCACATCTGCATCTGCCCTCTCTCTACCCTTGTAAATCCTTCCCCTGCAACAAAACCAAATTTAAAAGAAAAACTGAACACAGTAAAGCAAAACAGGAACAGAAACTAACAAACAAACAAAACAAAAAAGAGAGGAGAGTCTTGTGGAAGCTATAGTGTGGCCTGTTGAGACACACAATTTACCCTTAGTCCATTCATCTGTACATGCAAGGGTTCATTGCCATGAGTCATTGGTCTGGTTCAAGGCTTCTGGTTTGTGCTACACAACCGATTACCGATTCTCACTGGGACGCCTCTTGAATATCCTGTTTTGGGCCTGTGTCATGTAGATCCTGCTGTTTTGGAAAGAATCAATAAAAGTTTATTTATTTATCATCATCATCATCATCATCATCATTATTATTAAGAGATTTTCTATTCATTTTACATACCAACCACAGATTCCCCTGTCCTCCCTCCTCCCACCCCCCAGCTTTATCCCCCAGCCCACCCCATATTTCCACCTCCTCCAAGGCAAGGTCTCCCTCTTACTTGGGGAGACAGTAGAGCCTGGTACTTTCAGTTGAGGCAGGTCCAAGCCACTCCTCCCTTCACCAAGGCTATGCAAAGTGTCTCACCATAGGCACTAGGCTCCAAAAAGCCAGCTCATGCACTAGGGACTGGTCCTGATCCCATTGTATGGGGTCCCCGTAAACAGTTCAAGCTAAACAACCGTCTCTCTTATCCAGAGGGCCTAGTCCAGTACCATGGGGGCTCCTCAGCTACTGGTCCACAGTTCATGTGTTTCCACTAGTTTGGCTAGTCGTCTCTGTGCTTTTTCCCATCATGGTCTTGATGTCCCTTGCACATAGAATCCTTCCTCTCTATCAACCATTGGACTCCTGGAGCTCTGGCGCCTGGCCATGGATCTCTGCATCTGCTTCCATCTGTCACTGGATGTAGGCTCTATGATGACAGGGTATTCAGCCATCTGATTATCAGAGTAGCCCAGTTCAGGCACCCTCTTGACTATTGCCAGTAGTCTATGGTAGGGTCATCCTTGTGGATTCCTGGGAACTTCCCTAACATTCTGTTTCTTCCTATTCCCATGATGTCTTCATTTATCATGGTATCTCATTCCTTGCTCTCCCACTCTGTCCCTGTTCCAGCTTGAACCTCCCGTTCTCCTATGTTCTCATCCCCCATTACTTGCCCTCCATTACCCCCCTCACCTCCAGTTTGCTCATGTAGATCTCATCTATTTCTCCTTTGCTGGCGATCCATGTGTCCTTCCTAGAGTCCTCCCTGCTAGCTAGTTTCCCTGGAGCTGTGGGTTGCAATCTGGTTATCCTTTGCTTTACATCTAGTATCCACTTACGAGTGAGTACATACCATGTTTGTCCTTCTGAGTCTGGGTTACCTCACTCAAGATGATATTTTCTAGTTCCATCCATTTGCCTGCAAATTTCATGATATTGTTATTCTCTGGTGAGTAGTACTCTACTGTGTATATGTACCACGTTTTCTTTATCCATTCTTCAGTTGAGGGGTTGTTTCCAGGTTCTGGCTATAATGAATAATGCTGCTGTAAAAGTTTAAAACAAATCAGTTTTAAGATAAAACTCAACAAGGAAGGATAATCACATAAAAAATTCAGTGAAAATCTGTCTATGGTCATTTGAGTAACACGCTGATCAGAGCCCTGCAGCCTGCCTGCCCCTTAGCACAATTGCAGGGCACTGTTCAAGAAGCCATGGGATGAATGGAAATCATTCAGATAGTGATGTGTTTTCAAATTAACTGCTTTTGTTTGCTCAAGTTTAGATTTTGATCAGGGTGAAAGCCTATTCTTTAATGGGTAAGGAATATCTGTCTGAATGATACACATTCTATAAGGAGAGGTGGGGCTTCCTGAACTGATATTTTTATTCTGATTGCAGATATTTCTTGACCACAAATATCAATATTTTCAAGCATAGTTTTTTCTTTCATTTCCTAACTTTTACTTTATAACTTACCACAGTTCATTACGATGTGGAAGAATAAGAAATAAAAATACAAATAAATGTAATAACAATAAAATTTGGATTATATATACATATATATCATATATATCTAAAACATTTTTATTTTACAAATCAAAACTATGTAAATAGAATTTATATTCTTCCAAATAAACACTTCATCAAGATCTGTAAGCCTTATATTTCTGTTGTTTATAGAAAAATAGCTAATAAATATATCATTATTAAAAATTTGTTAGCTTAGATATAAACATCTATTTCATTGTCAGAATTAATATAATTATCTATTGAAACTTTGACATGGATTTGCATTTTTGTGATGTGTTTCATCATGGGTAAATTATAGAAGAAATAGACCATTGAAATGCATTAATTCTTTTCTGGCTAATAGCATTTTAAACTCTCATTGCAAATATTGATAATATCATTTTTTAGGAAAATTATTTTGTTTGCATTTGTTTAATTAGTCATGAGTTTAATTTGTTTAATTCCTAATGGATATTAAAAGCATGAAGATTATGATAAACACTGGAAACACATTGGCAAAAGGGAACAATTAATCCCCTTCTCAAATTCACATTACAGGAAAAGAAGCACTCATCGAACTACTCAAAGCTCCAAAATAGAGCAATGCAAAATAGATGAGGTTATAATCAGTATACCATAAGCAACCACACATTGAAATTACTGGTGGCTTTAGGAACAAAAGTAGCTAACATACAAGTTAAGCAGTGTAAAGGAAAAAGAGAAGTCACTCTAGACACCAGGAAAACATACTATAATAACATGGAAGTAACATACATGGGAACTTACAAGTTATTTAGAAAGTTAGCAACAATGACTGTGAACGTTCTTGCATGAGTATGGATGCTTAAATGGGATAAAACCAATAGAAAGTTTGTTATGGAAATGATTTCAATTTATGATTGAATCTATTCTGAAAACTGAGCTTATTGAAGGAAATTGTTCATGTTTACATATTGTATTTACAGAATCTTTCATATGTAAATGTTACTTATAATGAAGCCACTTTCCTTTCAGTTTTCTAGGTAAATTTATTTGGGAAGGAAGATTGGAAGCTGTTCAGATAGTATTGATACTAGATAATAATTAAAAAGAAAACAGACTTGCAGTAGAATAAAGAAAGAACTACCTTAAGGACATTTAACTTTTTTGATAGATTTTGCATTGAGTAGTGACTGGGTCAAGAACAAAGGAAGAATAACAGATTAGAGTTCACAAAACTTTTCCAAAGCTTTGCCTTCAAGATATCTAAGAGATTGTGCAGAGTAGGCAGCTCTTCTATATTCAGAAGAGGTTACTGAACACACTGAGAAAAGGTGCTACTATAACAACCAGGTAGTGATGATGTGTATCTAATAATTAAATGATTACCAGTCTCTTCCTATCACTTTATTTTTCTACAAATATGAATTATGACATTACCTGCAGGGAAATTTGAAATGTTCTTGTAAAAATGTGCTCATGCCATTTGTATACTTGTATGTAAATACAAATATATTGCACCCAAATCTTTTCCCAATGTTATAATTTTGTTTAACCAAATGTCAAATAAAAGTGAACCTGTTGACGATACAGTATTGCCAATATCTAGTCTATAGTAAGCATTTTTATATCATCTAATATCTCAATTTCATTCATAAGATTATATTAAGATTATATATTTACATGTATTCTACTTATATATGTAAAGGCTGCATGAGAAGTTGGTGGGCTGTGTTCTTTTTGCACTAACAAACATACTTTCAGCATTGATAGATGAGTTATGCTGCTTAGCAACACACTTCCATTTATACGTTGTGTTGCTTAGCAGCAAACTTTCAATAAAGTGCTGTTCTGGATGGGTACTAGACCACTTGTCCCTGACTTGGGACATTTACTGTTACTCACAGCTCCTACTCTTCCAATGACTACACTAAAATTGGATAAGACAAGAAGTCCATATATCTGGCATCCTTGGCCTTCATTCTAAAGGTTATCTTATACCTTATTTGTAAGACGTTTTATCTAAAATCTAACACCTTAGAAAAAAACCCTATTTTAGTAATTATCATTATTAGAAGTATGATATTATTGTAAAACCTACATACAAAATAAAAAATAAACCATTGTTTTTCCCCTGTCTAATATTTTACGTCATAGTTTCTAAAAATTAGTTGCAATATATATGTATATATTATTAATAATGGACTGATACAAAATAAAAAATAAATCATTGTTTTTCCCCTATGTCTAATATTTTATGTCATAGTTTCTAAAAATTAGTTGCTATATATATATATATATATATATATATATATATATTATTAATGGACTGTTCGACTAGATATGAGGAACCAATAAGCAATTGATTTCAACTTAGTAGTTTACCTTTATTGGTTTCATCTTATGTGTATGGTATTTGTCGGGCCTCAGTAATATTGCAAATATTCCCAAATAGATAAATCTATGCATATTGCTGAATATATTATTTCCTAACACTCCAGCTATGACACTTATTTACTACTCTATGTAACTAAATAAGAACTGAATGTAAAATAATAATACTTAGGATATTTAGGCAAACAAGTAGTCACTGAATTAAATTGGAATCACAAAAATAAGTGCCTTTTGGAAGGAATGTTTAGTTCGATTTATGCCTTTAAAGCTAAATCTAAATCATTTTTTTAGAGTAAACTAGATTTCAGAAAGACTAAGTCCCAATTGGGAGGGGTACCCCAAATAATGAGATTCATTGCAAAATGAACTAAAATACTATTTGCTAGAGTGTATCAAATTGAAGAGCTGGTAGTTATTGTTTAATGTATCTGAAATTTCTGTTTGGGAAGATAAAAGATGGCTGGAGGTCAGTGGTCCTGACAGTTACACAAAGTCCTGAGTATAATTAATGCCATAGAACAGTATCCTTAAACTTATTTAAATCATAAATATTGTGTATACTACACCATAAAACACCATTTAAAAAGCAGCAGCATGTAAATGTGTTTCACATAATTAAATTAAAATAACATTTATAGTTACAGAATTTTCAGGCTCAAAAGCAGAAAATATTTAAAGCATGATTTGCATTTATATCATTAGTATCAAGAAGGTTTTACTGTGTGTCAGCAACAGTTGCACTATTACCCTGCATCCCCTTTATCTATACAAAAACCTTAGGAACTATCAGCATTTTTATACCCACGTTTTCCAAAGGAACAACAGAACTGGTGGAATCACCTCGGTTATGTGATGTAGACGGGACGGCACCCAGAGCCTAACCAAAGCACTTACCTTTCTAGACTATGTTGCAGCATTGCTCACTTGGAGTTCACTTTCCATCAAGGAATTACTGTTTCAGATGATTTATAAATCCTTCCCATGTATTTATCAGATATTTAACAAATTAATAGGTTCATAAGAAAAACAGATATATGTAATACTGACACTATGCATATTTAGTAAAATACTGCTAGTGCAAATTCTACTGCAAGAGTATACTAAGTATATGCTGTTAAAATTAATTAAATTAATAAAATAAATTACAACAAAATATGTCATACTTTATGGACTCAGTCATTCTTTGCAAATATTTTATTCCTTGGCTTTAGTATCCTTGTCAAAAAGTCATCAAAACATTTCATCTTATACAAATTCTTTGTTTTGTTAAAATTCTATCTTTTTATTTACCATCTAACTTTTATCTTTAAACTTCAAGATTTTTGTCCAGTGTTATCCAAGGTAGATATAATACATCCAAACAATTTTATTATGGGCTTCACTAGTGAAATAACTGTCTAATCAATGAATGCATTAAAACTGCTTCTTAATAGTTTACAACAAATTGTTAGTGCTTCTATGGTATCAATATAAAATTATATTCATAGTTAATGGCTAAGCAATACATTCTAAATGTATAAAATATTAAGATGATTTAAACACTAAAGACAATGGTAGCTTTGTTTCTAAGCTTTAATGTTAAAAATGCAAGAGTCTGCTCTTCTGTGGGACACCACTTATTTAAGTCAAGGGTAACAAAAGTAATCCTGTTCTTAGGGCACAAACAAGGTGAAGCATGATTTATGCTCCTATTTAAGATTGGTGCAGGAGAAGCAGGATGTAGAATATATTATAATGAACTGATTTTCCACTTTGAAGGCAAAAATCATTAGGCTCATGTTCTGATAAATTATCAAGAGAATCACACTACAGTTATAAGCAAAGTAGCAATCACTTTAAATCTAGGCATTAAAGAAATATCAAACATTTTTTTAAAAAATACATACTTCTAAATTCCATATTCAAATTATAAGAAAGACTTACAAGATTAAAAACTATGTAAGTTTAGCCATCAAAGGCTGATTAACTAAAAGTTTATTAGAAATCCCAGCAATTCCAATGCATGCTTTTCTCAGTTAAATCTCTTCCACCCCTTACAACTGAAATTTCATTCAGCTCATCTATAATGATCTAGCATATGCAAGATTCACTGATTGTTCCACATTGCATATTTTAATCTTCTTGCTGTTTGTATAGATAATAATGAATTGTTCATATACAACATATTAGTAAGGCCTAATATTATGAACTTAGTTTATTTTCTTTGTTTAGTTTTGATTTTTAATTTCCACAAAGTTTAGGAAAATACCTCACATTTTGGAAATAATGTTTTTTCAGGAAAGACCTGTTATTCATTCCAGTCAGTGTTGTGTTGCAGTATCCTCTGAGATAAAATTACTCATCATGGAAGGAAGCTCCTTGAAACACAGGATGTAAAAAGAAGAACTAAGACAGTGAATGTCATGACAATGCATGGAGTTGAAGATTAGAATTCTTCACGGATGCTCCATAGTAATTAAATATCTCAAAAACTTCAGGAATTCCCAGAAACAAACATGATTTACTTAGCCTCTCATTCCTCAAATATTTATAAGCTGTAGGAACTGGTGAAGAACACATTTAGTCAAATTTAACATCCTGGAAGTAACAGAGATTTAGTTGAGCAACTTAGAAGGGGGAAAAGACATTCTCTCACCTGTTAAACTACCTTCAATCTGTGCAGTGTGCTCCTGGTTTCCAGCTCTTCTGAGTTCTTATCCATGCTGGGATGGAATTTGATTACATAGATAGGTGTCTTTGAGTCATTTCTGTTCCTGTAAGCAGATAGTCATATTCGGATAAGTAAAACCTATACAATTCACAAGTCTACCAAGTAGGATTTTGATGGTATCTGATTTTTGGTCTGTGATATACTCCCTGTCTAGTGTGAGGAGACGTTCGTTCATGTCTCTACAGAAATAGTACCAAACATCAGATATTCAGCTGATAAAGCCTATATTCTTACCTCAATGCAAATGTAAATAAAGTTGATACTTAAGTTTTTAACACAATCTTGGAAAAATTAGCCACTTACATACTTTCAGTTCATTAAATGAAGAAATAAGTGTCTCTGTATTGTTGCATGTAGTGCATTCATTTTACCTCTACCCAGTCTGAAGAGTTTTAATTATATAATGCATGAGGGCAATAATAGGAGCTTTATCCAGCAGAAATCAAATGCAGATAGCTCCTTGGATATGAGTAGGATTTCTTTATTTTTGTATTTTTGTTTATTTGAGACTGGGTCTCACTATATAACTCTGGTTGGCCTAAAATTTGCTATGTAGACCAAGCAAGTCTTAAACTTGAACTAACAGAGACCCAGTGATCACAGCCTCCCAAAGGCTGTGATTAAAGGTGTCCACCACTACATCTGACTAGGGATGGGATTCTGTGTCTACTTACCTTTTTTCATGCTGGAATTTTGTGTGGCTTGAGATTATACAGATATTGTGCATGCTGGCATAGTCATTCTGAGTTTATATGTGTGTCTGACTAGTTGTGCATAGAAGACACTCTTTCCTTCATGTCATTCATCACCTCCAGCCCCTACAATCTTTTCATCATTTCTTCTGCATAGATCCCTGAGCCATGATTGTTGGGGTGTTATATAGGAACACAACTTTGGCCTGAGAATTTTAAAAGCATGTTGAGTTGATATAATAATGTCAAACATAAGATTACTCATTGTGAGAATGTTTTGAAAGATCAGTTTTGTAATTTGTTACTGGCATTTGATGTCTTAAAATAGGAAAACTTCATATTATTCTCATTTTTCTGTGTTTGATCATGCAAATAAATAATTAAATATGCCATCTTCAACCTCAGAGTAAAAGCTCATCCATGAAGGTCTATTGAAGAATCATAGATTACTTATACTCAGAAAGCCAATAATTAAAGAAGTTGTGATTTGCTCAGAGAATAACACTAACATTTCCCGAATACTATATCTTATTTGTTCCTAGATAAAGTTAACTTCTCTCAATTCAGGAAGAAGAAAGTACATACTTTGTATTTCATTATATTTTGACCTGTTTGTGTTTGGTGTGTGTGTCTTGTTATTTTGTTGGTGGTGGTAATGTTAATAAAAATCACTAGTTTGAAAGTTTCCCCATCAGAATGAAGCTGCATATTGAATTTGGTAATATACAATTATAAGTAAATAATTAAATCTAATTCAATGGGGAAATATTGTGCTTTACCTCCCCATTTTATTTATGAGTAGCAATTATAAATTATTCAAACTTTAATGCTTTCCATCCTCCTGTTCTCCTTAAACTTATACTTAACGTTATTACTCAGTAAAATACTATATGTCTTACATATTATGTTCATTGCCCATTCCATAAAAAAAAACATCAAAAGTTAGATTCACGAGGGCACAGATTAGTAATTTTTTCTATTCTCTGTGTCTCTAAGCTTTGGCATATGCTCAGGATACCATAATATTTTCTGAATGTGTAGATAAGTGTGAGACATTAAAAGGGATATAAACTTAACACCATCTGTACTAGTACGAATCATATCTAATGTCAGATGCAATAAATATATAAGACAATTAGGACATGATAAACAAGCAATAATGAATGAAGAGAACCTGCAGGAAACAGATATGTGAGAATAGCAAATCGTGTGGCTTTCTGGCTGCTTACTTTACCGCCCAGATCTCCTTTCTATGTGCAGTTTTAAAGCTTCTAATGCTGCACCACAAATGACTGCAAGGTTTATAGGATTTATTTCTCCATTTCCACCTCCTGTTCTTTGTAGAATCCCCTAATGAATAAAGATAAAAATATAAAGAAATTGACTTCAGTCAATCTTCATGTATTATTCAGTTCTCTTCTGTGTATATGTGGTGTCTAGATACTCTTTAATTAGCTTCCTTGGGCAGAATAGGTCTGGTTTTAGGATGTTAAAATATAATAGGATTCCAAGAGCAATTCAGGGCAAATACAGTGTTAGGTTGCTAGTGTTAAGTTTGTTAGTAGCAATTTCTTGGCATTACTTTAGTAGTAATAGGATACATTATTTGACTATGATAACTTATCAACAAACCAGGTATAAACCAAAAATAATTAAAAAAAATTCTTCATACACCTGGAAACTGTGAGGATATCAATTTTATATTTTACGTCATATATAATTTCTAAATTCATTATTTTAAACCCATGAATAGTTTTATTTCTCAAATATACTATTGGTTCTAAATAAGGTTGACTGCTTAGAGATTTAACTTGCCTTCAACAAATAAAAGCTTGTCTAATCAATGTTGCTATGATGATTACACTACTACATATAAATAGTGTGTATTCAATGTAATTTTGTCAAACATAAGTTCATGTAATTTTTTTTTTTTTTTTTTGGTTTTTCGAGACAGGGTTTCTCTGTGTAGCTTTGCGCCTTTCCTGGAGCTCACTTGGTAGCCCAGGCTGGCCTCGATCTCACAGAGATCCACCTGGCTCTGCCTCCTGAGTGCTGGGATTAAAGGCGTGCGCCACCAACGCCCGGCAAGTTCATGTAATCTTATAGATTTAAAACTTAAAGTTGAGGAAAGCCTGCCATAATTTAAACTTGATATTCCCTATGATATTCCTAAGAAGGCTTATCTCCTATAAACTTATTATTATTGTTGATAAACATGATGGCAATATTGATAACATTCTGATTATTTAAATAAGTACAGAAAATAGATAATTCTACTTTATACTAAAAAAAAGAAAACCACAAGAAATAGTTGTAATAATAATTTAAGAAATGTAAGAGCATTATCTAGAGCCAAGTAGCCATTATAAAGAATGATTTACCATGTTTGTCTTTCTGAGTCTGGGGGAGTCTTTGCCCTGGAGGAGATGAAGATGGGGGGTGGGCCAGGGGGGGGGGGGCGGGAGGAGGGAGAACGGGGGAATCTATGGCTGATATGTAAAGTTGAATTATATTGTAAAATAAAATAAAATAAATTCAAAAAACCTATAAAAAAGAAATAAAAAAAGAATGATTTATAGTCACACAAGCTTATATTGCTATCCAGGGTTTTATAACAACATTTTGACATTAATTTTTGAAATCATCCTTACTTTCTTCTTAACATGGCACTTTCTGATAAAAATTTTTCTACTAAAGAATCCATAGAACTTTGTCTTGTCTTCATTTGATAAATGAAGAGGAGATTGTTTAATTGTTGGTAAATTACTTCCCTTTTTAATCTTTCTTCTTTTCCTGTCCTGGACATCCTACCTGTCCTTATCTCACATTAAATACAATCATATGCAAACCATATTTCAAACCTGTGCTTGATATAGATGTTATAAGTATAATGGAGGCAAAATTTCTGACCTCAATAATAAGAGTAGGAATGTAGAAAATAACAAACAAAATGATACCGTTCTTTCATGTTTAAATAAAGGAGACATTTATATTTAGGAAATGATCTCCTATGCCAATGCATTCAAGACTATTTCCTACATTCTCTTCTATCAGGGTCAGTGTAACTGGTTTTATATTGAGGTCTTTGATCCACTTGGACTTGAGTTTTGTGCATGGCAATAGATATGGATCTATTTGCCATCTTCCACATGTTGATGTCCAGTTATGCCAGCACCATTTGTTGAAGATGCTTTCTTTTTTCCATTGTACAATTTTGGCTTCTTTGTCAAAAATCAGGTGTTCATGTTCATAGGTGTGTGGGTTGATGTCAGGGTCTTCAATTTGATTCTATTAGTCCACATGTTGGATTTTATGCCAATACCAAGCTGTTCTTATTACTATTGCTCTATAGTAGAGCTTGATGTCAGGGATGGTGATGCCTCCAGAGGAGGCTTTGTTGTACAGGCTTCTTTTAGTATCCTGGGTTTTTTGTTTTTCCAAATTAAGTTGAGTATTGTTCTTTCCAGGTCTGTGAAGAATTGTGTTGGGATTTTGATGGGGATTGCATTGAATCTATAGATTGCTTTTTTTTACTGTTAATTTTTACTATTTTTTTTAACATTTTAACTATGATAATATAACACCAGTAGCACAGAGACTGAGAGCAACAAGTAATAAATGGTACCTCCTGAAACTTAGAAGCTTCTGTAAGACAAAGGACACAGTAAATAAGAAAAAATGACAACCTACAGAATGGGATGAGATTTTCACCAACCCCACATCTGACAGAGAGCTGATCTCCAAAATATATAAAGAATGCAAGAAACTAGACATCAAAATAACAAACTATCCAATTAAAAATTGGGCCAGAGATCCAAACAGAGAATTCGCAAAGGAAGAATTTCAAATGGCAGAAAGACATTTAAGGAATTGCTCAGCATCCTTAATTATCAGGGAGATGCAAATCAAAATGACTCTGAGATTCCATCTTATACCTGTCAGAATGGCTAAGATCAAAAGCACTGAAGACAGGTTATGTTGGAGAGGATCTGGATCAAGGGGAACTCTCCTACACTGTTGGTGGCAGTGCAAACTGGTACAGCCACTTTGGAAATCAGTATGGCAGTTTCTCAGAAAATTGGGAATCAATCTTCCTCAAGACCCAGCTAAATCACTCTTGAGCATATACCCAAGGAATTCTCAAACATACCACAATGACACAAGCTCAACTACATTCATAGCAGCATTATTCGTAATAGCCAGAACCTGGAAACAACCTACATGCCCCTCAACTTAAGAATGGATTATGAAAATGTGGTACCTATACACAATGGAGTACTACTCAGCAGAGAAAAACGTGACATCATGAAATTTGCAGGCAAATGGATGGAACTAGAAAATATCATCCTGAGTGAGGTAATCCAGACTCAGAAAGACAAACATGGTATGTACTCATGCATAAGTGGATACTAGATATAAAACGGAGGGTAACCAGTCAACAACCCACAAATCCAGAGAAGCTAACTAACAGGGAAGACCCAAAGAGAGACTCATGGACCATCCTGGGAAGAGGAAATAAATGAGATCTCCATGAGCAAACTGGGGATGAGTGGTGAGCAATGGAGGGTAGGGGGTAGGGGATGAGAACATAAGAGGGGAATGGTTGAGCTGGAACGGGGGGAGGGGAGCAAAGAAAGATATATATATAGAGAGAGACATCATGGGGATAGAGAGAAACCCCATGCTAGGGAAGTTGCCAAGAATCCCTAAGGATGACCCTAGCCTGGACTACTAGCAGTATTAGAGAGGATGCCTGAACTGAACTGGCTTGGCCCAGAGATCAGACCAGTGAATATTCTGTCATCACAGAGCTTTTTTCCAATGACAGAGGGAAGCAGAAGCAGTGATTCACATCTAATCATCAGACAGAACTCCAGGAGTCCAGTCAAAGAGAGAGAAGAAGGATTCTATGAGCAAGTGCATCAGGATCATGATGGGGAAACATGCAGAGAAGACCAAACCAAACTGGAGGGAACTCATGAAAGTTGCATCAATGCCGGGCGGTGGTGGTGCACGCCTTTAATCCCAGCACTCAGGAGGCAGAGGCAGGTGGATCTCTGTGAGTTCAAGGCCAGCCTGGGCTACAGAGGGAGTTCCAGGAAAGGCACAAAGCTACACAGAGAAACTCTGTCTCGAAAACAAAACAAAACAAAACAAAACAAAAAAAAAAAAAAAAAAGAAAGTTGCATCAATGGCTGTAGAGCCTACATGAGACTGGACTAGGCCCTCTGTATGGCGAGACAGTTGTGTAGCTTGATCTGTTGGGAGGCCCCCTGGCAGGTTTAGAATCCATCTCTAGTGCATGAGAGGACTTTCTGAAGCCCACTACCTATGATGGGACACCTAGTACAGTTTTGAGGCAGGGGAAAGGGCTTAGACTTGCCTCTACTAGATGTGCCTCCCCATGGGAGGCCTTGTCTTCTTGTGGGTGGGAGTGGAGCTGGGTTGGAAGGAGGAGGCTGGGGGTGGGTGGGAGGAGGGAAGAGGAGGATCTTTGATTGGTGTGTAAAATGAATGAAAAATTTTTCTTAATAAAAAAAAAGAAAAAAATAAAGGAGATATTTATGGAATTTTGGTTATAAAAAATTTACCAGAATAGATGGTCTTTTTATTTTGTTTGTAGTGTGACTACAGCAATAGTTTGTACATTGCATTTACTCTAAATAATTTTATGTATGAGTCATATGTGAGTGAGAACTTTTCTATGCATACTTTCTTATTAGTGTCAATATGGCTTTAAACATTTCTCTATATCTGCAAGTACTGATATTTGAAGAGGAAATGTAATCAACCATTCTTTTTCTCACTGCTTTTGGAGGTCTGTGGATCTAGTTTGGGGACAATTACAACTCACAAATATGTGGTGAACAAAATGAAGGGTGAGTGTTTAAGGTTACTAGGATGTCTCTCTGACCTTAGTCAAGTTCCCTAGTTCACATCACATTATGAACGAATTTAGAGGCATGACAGCACAGATAAGAAGACTGTCATGCTTTATTACCAAGTTAAGTGGGGCATTTTCAAAGGAGAAGAGTGAACAATCCCCAAATAGTCCTTTATGTGCAGAGTATATACTCAATGAGAGAAAATGGACAAGAGTAAAAGAGACAGTTGTGACAGTCTACAGCTTCCAACAGTTTCTATGCAATTTTTCCAATCTCTAAGACAGCTTTCTCTAAGTTTTTTTTTTTTTTTTTTTTTCCTGCCAGATATTTAACAGCCTTTTTGGATCAACCCTTACTTACAGATCTTTGTTATAAACTAGTAATTCTGTGCTAGATACTAACATTAAGACCTTCCTGGCAGTTTAGAATGCCATGTCCTTACCTGCAAATATGACTCAGAACCCACTCTTTTGATCATTATGTTCTGCATTTTAAGTTCCAGGTTTTGGAATCTGGTGATTACAAGGGAAAGGCCCATTTCAAGTATTCTCCAGGCCTTTTGAAATATATCTAGTTCGTTAACAGTAAATACATTAAACAAGGATCAAAGTGTCAAGCACTTAAGTATGGTAAACAACTGATTTTTTGCAGGCTCAAAACCATTATCTTTGCAGAAAGAAAATTTCATTTCTAAACCATGCATTCTGAAACCATCAATCTATTTTCTCTTTTCTATACAACAGGATTAAATGCAATAAGAACTGTGTCACATAATTCATTCCTGCATCTCCAGCATACAGAAATATATCTAGTATAATTGAATATTCAATAAATATGTCCTTTGTAAATGAACAATTTCAAATTTGAAATGTGCTAAAACTTAATAAAAAATAAGTATCAACTTTTGCAATTTCATTTCATGTTTGTCTCAAACAGCTTTACTGCAAATTCTCCAATAGATGAGATCTCTTGGAAAATCTTTTAATAATGCCCTATAATTGTTCCATACAACATCTGCCACCTTACCACATTTGCTAATTATGAAATGATTTTTATTATTTGACCTTTTATCTTCTGTAACCTGTATGGTCCACCAGGACACTGTACATATGATTAGTTTATTACTTTCGCTTATGAAATAAAACATTTTTAAATTCTGTGTTAATAGCCCAGTAATAATTATTTATTTCAGAAATTACTATGATTTTGTTCACCACAGGCTAACGTGAACCTTAGTGAATTGTGGCTACAATTTTGTAGTATACACATATGCACACACACACACACACACACACACACACACATATACACACACATATGTGTATATATATATATATATATATATATATATATATATATGACAGAGGAGTGAAATTAGAGCCTGATGGGTGATGGATATTTTTTCAGTCTTATAATCTCAAACATATGAAAATCACCAGTAGAACTAATTTTCTTTTTCTTTTTTCTTTTATTTTCCGGAGCTGAGGCCTGAACCCAAGGCCTTGCGCTTGCTTGGCAAGTGCTCTACCACTGAGGTAAATCCCCAACCCCCAATTTTCTTCTAGACCTATATGAGCATCCAATTTCAAAACTTTCCTTAGGTTGCAATGATGTTTTTGCTTAAAATATTGTTATTTGTTATTAAAAAAGTACATACTAATTTTCTTCATTTAGGCACAGAAATCATATTCTTAAGAATAAAGTAACACTCTTTAATTAGTTTCCAACAAAGCACTAAACACATATTCCTTTTGGACTAGAATTATATTGCTTTTCAGCAGCTAAAAATATGAGGAACAAGATAACCTTTGAACAAAGAAAAGAGAAATGTCATCTTTATTGCCAATAGGGCATGAAACATGACGGAGTTTTTATTAGTTATGTTCGAGAAGCTGATGTTAAAGATGTCCTTCTGGTGAACAAAGATTGTTGCATCTCAAAGATTGTGCTAATCTCATAGTTCCTAACCAGTACTGTTGAGTGCAAAGAGGGTAACTTTTATTCTTATTATCATCTATTACAAATATTTCTTCCTTTGTTTATAAGATCTCCGCAAACAGCCAGTCCACTCTGGTCCCATTGTGCACATCTTTTCACATCATCACTCATATAACCCTTATTTCTACCTACCACTACATTCGTGTTCTTTATTTATGATCCCACTTGCATTTTCTGGATTACCACCTGTTGCCATCTTGCAAAATAAAGTGGTCTGATAGATGAAGCCCCATAAAACTGTTAGTGATTTTATTAGCCTTGGCATATGTAGTCTCATTTTGAAACTAAAGTATGAATAAATAATATTTGTTCTCTTAGCAATTATTTTTTAATTAATATCTCTATAGATCAAATAACTATTTGGAGAGTATTCATCCCTTTGAATTGAAATTGTATAACTTCTAACCAACGTCTTCCCCAGTTGGACTTTTTTCTATTCTTGTTTCGAGTATCCAATATTCTAAACTCTGTTTTCTTTTTAAGACTTCATATACAAGTGCAATCATGCAATTTTTTTATATTTTTTCTGCATGCATATTTTGTTTAAATTAGCATGAAGTACTTCATGTTCATCCTTGTTGTAGAACTACAAAGAATGGTGGATATCATTATCTTCAGGTAGCCATTACATAATGCATGCATGTTTTAAAGCATATATATTATGTGTGCTAAATACTTATTCAGTGTATGAAATAACAAGGCAAATTCAAGGGTTTTGTGTTGAAATACTGTTTACTTATTGTGATCAGATTACTAAAGCAATGCTTAGGAAAATCTATGGGCCTTCTTTAGGTAGACTGAAGACACGTGAACACTGCTGAATTTCTGTAGACAGTCAAATGAAATTCCAGTAATTTATGCTATCTCATGGGATGCTGTCTCTGTTTTGTTTTGGTTTTTGAGACAGAGGTTCTCTGTGTAGCCCTGGCTATCCTAGAACTCACTTTGTACACCAGGCTGACTTTGAACTCACAGAGATCTGCCTGCCTCTGCCTTTTAAATGCTGGCATTAAAAGTGAGTGACATCACTGTGTAGCTCTTTTAGATCTATATGAAAAATATCAGTCACTAGTAGCACCTTATAATCTCCTTGACAAAAGGATATAGACTTTTACTTGAAAAAAACAAAAGGTTGGCATTATTCTTAGACATAGAAGAATTGTTATCATGTCTAAAATAGTTAGCATAAATCATTATCTGTTCACTACACATATCACAATGACATTCCAAGCTTGTCAAAATGTTGCTGTGAATATGGGGCTGTCATTGTGCTTTCTTTAAGACACATTCACATCTCACATACTGTGGGAATGTCTTAGGAGTTTGGCATTCATTTCTTCTTAATGCATACAGCAGAATTGGTTCCTTCCCTATTGGAACATAGTTTGGGCCTTTTGCCTAAGGAGTTATACAGTGTTGGCATTTGGAAGAAAACAGTCATCCTTCCCGTGCTGCAACAAAGTAACAGCAAAATTACCTCATATATGGATATTATCTGTAGACATCTTAAGGGTGGGGGCAGGAGAAGAAACTCTGAGAATCAATCAGTATTCCCATGTAAACATATAATCAGAAACCAATCATGAAGTTAACTGCTTTGGAGAGGTGCGTGGTTTTCTAATGGCTGATATGCAATGACACATCCTCAGAAAAACAGGCTTATAGGTAAGTAACCTTCATCTTTCCAGAGGCAATGCACACCATCTATTATACTGCCATGATTCTATAGCTGGAGGCTCCGAGAGCTCTTAACTTGTAAATAGATTTTGGATAATGGTGAGCTCCAAATGACTTCATTCTTGAGGCAGCTTACAAATAACACTTTTTAAAAAAAGGTGTGATGGCAAGACTAGCTAGCTCCCTAGTAATTTTCTACCACTGTATAGTATTTTGGCCCTAAGAAAAAAGTGGAAACACTGGTGCTGGATTCTTCTCTCCTACAGTAGCTTTTTACTGGTTCTGTTAATATAACAGTATTTTCTCAAACCCTTTTTGTTTCCTGGGCTGTCTAATGATTTTTTATTCAATATTAACTTTCAGATTCAGTTTTAACATTAAGTGTATCTAAGTACCAAGACTTTCTAACAAGTTTTTTTTTTTTTTTTTTTTTTTTTTTTTGGTTTTTCGAGACAGGGTTTCTCTGTGTAGCTTTGCGCCTTTCCTGGAACTCACTTGGTAGCCCAGCCTAGCCTCGAACTCACAGACATCCTCCTGGCTCTGCCTCCCAAGTGCTGGGATTAAAGACGTGCACCACCACCGCCCGGCTCTATCAAGTTTTTAAACAATGATATTTTAAACAAAAGCGAAGTCTTAGCCAAATGTTGTAATGAAAACACTAATAGAACTTTAAGTACTGGTGTATTTGTGAAGACATGGGATTTGTGAAGACATGTGTTCCATCATGAATCAGGTCATAAATGACCAAGACGAGGTAGTGACAGTGTGGAATTAAACATTTATTTTGTGCTCATTATACTCTAGAAGTATAACAAAAAGAATTAAAAGATATATATGCTGGATAAAGTTTTAATAAGTATATATAACTCTGAAAAATAAATGCTAACACCATTTTTGTGTATGTAGGTGTACATATATATATGTATATGTATATATGTATATATATATAAAAGCTAGAGATAGATGATAGATAAATAAAAAATAATTAGATAATTATAGATACATAGACATATAGACAGACAGACAGAAGATCAGAGACTATCCAAAGGTATTGTGCTTTAGGCATTAGTAGTCATTTGTATGGTATAAGGTCTCTTATTGACCTAATCTGGTAAAGTAGATGAATTGGACCAGGGATCCTACTGATCAGTCAGTCTCACCTTCCCTGGTGATAGCATCACTTGCATACATCACCTTGCCAATCTCTTATACAAGAGTTCTAGGGATTGAAGCCCTGTCTTCATGCTTGCAAGGCAATAACTTCCTGACTTATCTGTCTCCCCAGTCCTTAATGTTAATACTTGTAACATCCCACAGAGCACTATCTGTACAATACTGATTTCGACAAGCAGGATATTTATATGACTTTGCCTATATTTAATCCCAATTTTTTTTACCAAGAAGGAAACCTGTTTATATATGCAAAGATGTGTTTCAATTATTTATGGTCAATGATATATACTTGATATTCTCATGTTTTCATATTTGAAAGAATTTTATGCATTCGCCATGGCAGTATCCATATTTTAATTGCTACAAAAATATTTTGCTTCACACGTAATTCATAGGGAGACCCTATGTAATAGACAGTGGACAATGTGTCCTCTTTTGAAATATTACAGGGATGTGAGTCACAGGAGAGCAGAAAGAGATTTGTAGGTTGACAGTTCATTCAAAATGGTCATAGGTGATAAAGGACCTTAAGATTTCAAGTAAGCCAGCAGAACAAACCTATGTCATGATGGAAAAGTGTGTGGTAGAAAAGAAGTTTCATGGAAGAAGCTAAGGTTAATAAATGATGAGCTTTGCATACAAATCCAAAGGCTTTGGCCTTGACCCTGTAATCTAAATGTCTTCTTTATCTTTGTAGAGGATGGTTTTATAAAGCAGGGATAACTGAAGTAAAAAATGTTTATAGCCTACAGTTTTCCTCTGTAAATTAAAGGGCCTTGTTGAATTCCATAAATAATATATATTCTTATAACTTGGTAGACCTAGCTTATTGAATACAAGAATGTAACTCCGAAATTGGCACTGCTCTTTAATAATGAAAATATTAATATCTTGAAATATTCTAGCATGAATAACACAGAGGTAGCCCTATTTTTCTTCATTTCTTTGTGATTTGCTTCAGATTTACAGAGGCAGGCTCATATGAATATCACATTGCATGCTCACTTTAGTAAGGGAAGATCTGAAGTGCAGGGCCAGGAAGTTATTTTCTCCATCTCATAGTATAAAAAGGATGGGATTCACAGTTTCTTTCTAATGCAGCATTGGCCAAGATCCTCTTATTTACCAGATTATGTGCTGTGTTGTTAATTTTAAAATATTTCTATGCCTATACACATAACTAAATTTTTAAAATTTAAATAAATTATTTAAAAAATAATTTCCAGATATTAGTACTTTCATTATTTAAGTGAATGTTTAAACTATTACTTTTTCCACCTTTCTTAAACCTGGGTCGCTGTTATATCCTACTTCAAGTACTGTTACCAACACTGATGGTTTTGTATGGCCAGATGCTCAGGTATCTTTATCATCGGCAGATTTCTCCTAATATCCAAGTTCCAATAGGAACACAATACTGTTTTTACAGGCTGATAATTTAATAGTCTTTGTATTGGCCCACCCCACTGTTATTTTTTACACAAATTAAAACTTCTTTCTGGAATTAGATTGTTTCATGAGTTGGATTATGATGTATTCAAATATGACAACATATATAATTGAGTATTTATGCTAAAGAGAATGGAGAAAATAGAGGAAGCAACCTGGAAAAATGCTCTTATCTTCACTTTCCTTACAGTACAGATGTATACAGTGCAGAAATGAGAGGTCTGTACAGTACAGGAATAAGGCAAAAGGCCTGAGGAAATATTAACAGGGTTTTGAAAGTTCTCTGCATTTTACTGGAATTAGGCTATTGTTAGATTAGATTAGATTACATTTTTTTTCCGGACATGCTTTTGAATGACTATACTACATTGCAAACCAATTAAAAAATGTCAGTTGGGACAAATAGTTAGCATAGAGATATTCTACGTGAAAGCATGATGTCTCTCCAAGAATCCATTGTTCAACAAACAAAATCAGGCAAGACTCAGAGTCCTACCCCAACAAAACAGGCTATTGCCATTCACGGTGGTTGCCTACCATAAGTAGGTGATAAAATTTTATTTCTGAAAATACCATATACCTTGGTTGCAAGATATAGAAAACTCAAACTTGTGCTGAAATAAGCTTCCTCACATTGGCCAACTTTCATACTGTCAGAAAGTACTATGTAGCATATTAAGGGAAACAATACTAACATGTTTGGTATTTTCCCAACTGTGAATTCTGTGAACTACTCTGCCAACTTGCCAGGCAAAAGGTGCTCACCAGAACAATACTGAAACAACTATCACTGGGGTAACCAACTGGTTTCCAGTTGGGTTGGGAACCCACTCCATGAGAAAGAATTACACCAAGTACTGTAATCTTGGTCAAAAGCCCATGGCGGGGAGGTAATAGACCTAGGCAGTAACTCACTACTGCTCTTTAGCTAAATCCATGGTTTTCAGAACTGCAGCATAAATAATTTTATTCATACACATAGAAAAAATACTTTCTTCTATTTTTATTTTTAATATTTATTCTTTTTGATAATTTAATATGTGAGTATTCCATTGGCATAATTCCTTCCCCATGTTCTTCTTCCTTCAACTCCTCTCATATTTTTCTAACACCATATCAAATTCATGGCCTCTTTGTCTTTATTTACTTTGGTAGATAAATACACACACATGTATATATAAATATAACATGATGAGTGCAATTAGTGTTGCTCCTATTTACATGTATTTAAGGCTGACCACAGGGATTGGATAACTTTTCAAGGAACTTGATCTTGGAAAAGATTGAATCTCCTTCTCTTAACAAATATCGATTGCCCATGGTTCTTTGTTTTGTGGTGGAGCCTTATGAAATTTTCTCAATTCACATTATGATGTAAACTGGGAATATACTATACAACTCTTGTTTACATGACCACAGTTTAAGATTTCATGGGCATATCTCCCTGGCACATATGTAAACAATAAATTGAAGCAGATTTCCTGGTCCTTTGACACTTAAATTTCCCCATTCTTCTGCAATATTCCTTGAGCCTTAGCTCCTCTTATTCTTTTTTTTTTTTTTTTTGGTTTTTTTGAGACAGGGTTTGCCCAGGTTGGCCTGGAACTCACAGAGATCTGCCTGCCTCTGCTTCCCAAGTGCTGGGATTAAAGGCATGTGCCACCACCGGCCAGCTCCTCTTATTCTTAATCACTGAAATATCTTTGCAGTGAAAGGTGATAAATTCAGAGTCATGACTACTTAATATGCTTAGAACAAATGTCACTTGAGTCTTTAAGCATAAACAGGCCATTATGCCAATCCTTCTAAGTCTCATAAGCATTTAAGAAGTGAGAGTCAAAATAATAAGACTATTTTTTGCTTTATATCTAATATCTACTTATGAGTGAGTATATACCATCTTTGTCTTTCTGAGTGGATGATATTTTCTAGTTCCATACATTTTTTTGAAAATTTCATGATGCCATTGATTTTTTTTACTGCTGAGTAGTACCCCATTTGTATAGGTATCACATTTTCTTTATTCATTTTTCAGTTGAAGAGCATGTAGTTTGTTTCCAGGTTCTGGCTATTACAAATATTGCTGCTATGAACATAGTTGAGCAAGTGTCCTTGTGGTATGACTGAGCATTCCATGGGTGTATGCCAAAAAGTGGTATAGCTGGGTCTTGAGGCAGATTGATTCCCAATTTTCTAAGAAACCACCATATTGATTTCCAAAGTGGCTGTACATGTTTGCATTCTCATCAACAGTGGAGGAATGTTCCCCTTGCTCCACATCCTCTCCAACATAAGCTGTCTGCAGTGCTTTTGATCTTAGCCATTCTGACAGGTATAAGATGGAATCTCACAGTCTTTGATTTTATTTTTCCTGATGACTAAGGGGGTTGAGACGTGCCTTAAATGTCTTTTGGCTGTTTGTGATTCTTTGGTTGAGAATTCTCTGTTTAGTTCTGTAGCCCATTTTTTAATTGAATTGTTCAGTAATTTGATGTCTAGTTTTTGAATTCTACATATATTTTACAGACCAGCCCTCTGTCAGATATGGGGTTGGTAAAGAACTTTTCCCATTGTGTAGGCTGTCATTTTCTCTTATTTACCATGTCCCTTGCCTTACAGAATCTTCTTAGTTCCAGGAGGTCCCATTTATTAATTGTTGCTCTCAGTGTCTGTGCTACTGGTGTTATATTTAGGAAGTGGTCTCCTGTGCCAGTGCATTTGAGACTACTTCCTAATTTCTCTTCTATCAGATTCAGTGTAACTGGTTTTATGTTGAGGTCTTTGGTCCACTTGGACTTGAGTTTTGTGCATGGTGATAGATCTGGATCTATTTGCCATCTTCTACATGTTGTTGTCCAGTTATGCCAGCACCATTTGTTGAAAATGCTTTCTTTTTTTCCATTGTACATTTTTGGCTTCTTTGTCAAAAATCAGGTGTTCATAGGTATGTGGATTAATATCAGGGTCTTCAATTCGATTCCATTGGTCCACATGTTAGATTTTATGCCAAAACTAAGTTGTCGAGCTGGAACTGGGATGGAGTGGAAGAACAATGAAAGAGATACCATGATAGAGGGAGACTTCATGGGAATAGGGAGAAATTGGGTGCTATAGAGGTTCCCAGAATCCTCAAGGATGACATCAGCTTAGACTACTAGCAATAGTGGAGATCTTGAACTGGCTTATACCAGTAATCATAACAGTGAATACCTTAACTGTCATCATAGAGACTTCATCCAGTAACAGATGGAAACAGATACAGAGGTCCACAGCCAAGCACCAGGCTGAGCTCCAGGAGACCAATCGAAGAGAGAGAAGAGGGATTCTATGAGCACTGGGCATTATATCATGATGGAGAAGCCTGCAGAGACAACCAAACCAAACTAGTTGGAACTCATGAACTTTAGGCCAACAACTGTGGAGCCTCCATGGGACTGGAGTAGGCCTTCTGTATAAGGAGACAGCTGTGTAGCTTGATCTGCTTAAGGGGCCTCCTGGCAGTAGGATCAGGATCCATCCCTGGTGCATGAGCTGGCTTTTTGGAGCCTACTACCTTTGGTGGGACACCTTGCACAACTATGATGCAGGGAGGAAGGGCTTGGACATGCCTCTACTGAATGTACCAGGCTTTGCTGACTCCCCATGTGGGACCATACCTTGTTGGAGGAGGGAATGGAAGGTGGGTTGGGGAGAAGCTTGGAGGGGAAAGAGGAGGGAAGAGAGGGGGATCTATGGTTGGTATATAAAAATGAATAAAAATTCTGTAACAAAAAGATAATATAATGACATAAACATTAGGAGAAGGCTAAGAAACCTTATTATCTGGCCACAATAGAGCCACTGTAAACATGAACTTACAGTAATAATTGTGGTCTGCACAGGGCCTGACACAAGACTTGTCTGTGTTAATGGCCTATCATAGATTGGGTATGGACTCCCAGGGTCCTAACCCTGTCTGATAAACTTCTAGTCATGAATAGATTCTGGAATAGTGATAGTTACATCCTTCATTTGTTTGTATCAGTGAGTGGGTCACAGGGCTGGAAAGATCTCTTAGCAATAAAGAGAATCCAGTGTTCTTCCATAGGAACCAGTTCAGTTGGCAGCACCCACTTGTGACTTAAAGTCATTCTTAGTTCAAGTAACACTGGATCTGAAACTTTCTCCTGATTCATTGGGCAATAGGAATGTGTGTTATACACAAACATATATGAAATAAAACATACATATGTCTAAAATATACGCATACATTCAATGTAAACATATATGTGTGTAACACTAATAATCAAGGAAAAAGAGGGTATCAAATTGAGAGAAGTGAGAGACATGAGAGAGTTTTGAATTTGGGGGTCTTGGAGGGGCTGAAGGGAAGAATTGGAGGGGAAAAGTGATATATAAATATTAAACTCATTTTAGAAAGAAAGTGATTGTTTTATATGTTGTCTAAACTACTGTGAAAACTCGATGGCTCTACTATCATCATGAAACATTTTGCACTTATAGTTAGTTACTTCTTCTGGTGCTAATAAGTAGAGGATATGATATAGATCTCTCATTTGCTGCATAACTCTCCTCAGAGTCACCAATTATCTGCACCTTAACTGGTTTTGGTTGTCTTCATTAATGGCTTTGTACTACAAAGAGAAATTTCTCTAAAGAAGATTGAGTGATCAAAACAGAAAGAATCCTAGCATGAAAATGGGTATATTTTCTTTATATATGTGCCATATCTTCTTTATCCATTCTTCAGTTGAGGGGCATCTAGGTTGTTTCCAGGTTCTTGTTATTACGAATAATGCTGATATGAACATAGTTGAGCATGTGTCCTTGTTATAAGATTGAGCATTCCTTGGGTATATGCCCAAGAGTGGTATAACTGGGTCTTGAGGAAGACTTATTCCCAGTTTTCTGAGAAACTGCCATACTGATTTCCAGAGTGGCTGTACAAGTTTGCATTCCCACCAACAGTGGAGGAGTGTTCCCCTTTCTCCACATCCTCTCCAACATAAGCTGTCTTCAGTGTTTTTGATCTTAGCCATTCTGACAGGTATAAGATGGTATCTCAGAGTTGTTTTGATTTGCATTTCCCTGATGACTAAGGATGTTGAGCAATTCCTTAAATGACTTTCAGCCATTTGAGATTCTTCTGTTGAGAATTCTCTGTTAAGCTCTGCAGCCCATTTTTTAATTGGATTGTTCAGTATTTTGATGTCTAGCTTTTTGAGTTCTTTATATATTTTGGAGATCAGCCCTCTGTCAGATTTGAGGTTGGTAAAGATCTTTTCCCATTCTGTAGGCTGTCGAAAATATGGCACATAAACACAATAGAGTACTCCTCAGAAGTAAAAAAAAACAATGATGTCATGAAATTTGCAGGCAAATGGATGGAACTAGAAAATATCATCTTGAGTGAGGTAACCCAGACTCAGAAGGACAAACACAGTATGTACTCACTCATAAGTGGATACTAAATGTGAGTGAAGGGATGGTCTGACTGCAACCCACAACTCCAGAGAGGCTAGCTAACAGGGAAAGACCCTAGGAGGGACACATGGATGACCCTGTGAAGGAGAAGGGGATGAGATCTACATGAGTGGACTGGGTGTGTGTGGGGTGGGTGGCAGAGGGCGAGGAGTGGGGAATGAGAACATAGGGAAATGGGAGGGTCAAACTGGAACAAGGACAGAATGGGAGGGCAGTGAGGAAGATACCATGATAGATGAGGACATCATGGGAATAGGAAGAGACACGGTGCTGGGGAGGCTCTCAGGAATCAACCACAAGGCTGACGCCATCTTTGTCTGCTGGCAGTGGTCCAGAGGGTGCCTGGACCAGTCTACTCTGGTGACCAGCCTAACAAATAACCTAGCTGTCATCATAGAGCCTTTGTCCAGTGACTGATGGAGGCAGATACAGAGATCCACAGCCAGGCACCAGGCTGAGCTCTGGGAATCCAATTGAAGAGAGAGAGGAGAGATACTGCAGGCAAGGGACATTGAGATCATGATGGGAGGACGTGCAGAGATGACCGGCCACACTAGTGGAAGCCCATTAAATGTGGACTGGTGGCTATGGAGCCCTCATGGGACTAGATTAAGCCCTCTGAATACAGAAAATGGTTGTTTGGCTCGAACCGTTTGGGGGGGGGCACCCAGTCCGGGGATCGGGATCTGTCCCTGGTCTATGGGCAGGCTTCTGGAATCCGGTGCCTGTGGTGTGACACCTTGCACAGCCTTGGTGCAGTGGGAAGGGGCTTGGACCTGCCTAGGCTCAGTGTGCTGGGCTCTGCTTACTCTCCATGGACGACCTCAATTTGGGGGATGTAGAGATGCAGGGTGGCTTGGAAAAGAGGGCTAGGGGGTGGGAGGAGGGAGGAGGGGGATCTGTGGATAGTATGTGAGTAGAAAATTTCTTAATAAAGAAAAAAAAAAGAAAGAAAGAAAATGGGTATAAAGCCCTATCCCTAGCTGATGAACTTTGTAAATAATTGATAGCTGCTGGGAGTGGGAGAGTAATTTTTAGTTACGTATTTGGACGCTGGTAGGTCTCACACACTCCAGTGTATAGACACATATCTAGGAATATATAGATAACACTAGTTGGCTTCAATGGGTTTTAAGAATTTAGGACATGAAGTTAGGTGAGTATGCAACAGTGATAGATATGAAAAAAGGTTTGGAAGGGGACGGAGATCTTCAAAATACAATGAATGAAATGTTCAAGAAATTATTGAATAATGAAAATATTTTACGATGTCAGTGAATTACAACACCAAAAATATGGTGTGAAGTTAAGAGGGGAATTATGGGGGAGTGGTATGATGAAAGATTTGGGAGGAAGGTAAGATTATATATATATATATATATATATATATATATGTATATATATATATATATATATCATATGTGAACGCTTATTCCTAGTACATTTTTGGAAAGTATTAGCCAGTGGGAAGAGATGCAGTACTGGGGGTGGTCTTTGAAACTAATATTCCCTATTCTCTCTCTTGTTCCCTCCCTCCCTCCTTCCCTCCCTTCCTCCCCTTCTCTCTCTTTCTCTCAGTCTAGTGATTGTTGTCTCAACATGTGAGCTCTCAGCTGCTGCTCCAGCACCATGCCTTACTGCTTGATGCCGTAGTCCCTGCCATGATATTCATGTGCTCTGCTGCCTTCTGGAATACTATGTTTTAAAAGATGCCTTAGCAACTTATAAATAGAAAAAAAAATCTTATCAATAGAAAATAACTGAAACTATATGTTTACGAATTTGTCAAAGAATAAATTTACTCAATTATACAATAATTGATTCCTCCCTGCTCTCTTTATTTTTTTCAGATTCAAAATCCTCTAGCACCATATCACATTTAGATTGCATAGTAAAGAGAAGTCAAGTGTCAAGTGAAGGTCCTGTACATCTTTATTTCATTAATAGTTAAGTTTTTAGGTCATTATACATTTAATTTTCATGTCTCTCATTATGTTGTATATTTCTCATAGAATCTCTCTCTGATTCTTTCTTAACACAGCTCCCTATATCATACATTAGCTTTGAGTTTACCATGTAGTTAAAGATCTCTTTCCATTCCTCCATCCCCTGAGAACTGGGATTACAAGCGTGAATTAGCATGACCAATTTAATATTGTCCTGATTATTAAACCAAGAACTTCACGCGTGCTAGACAGGGATTCCTACTAACTGAACTGTATCTTCCAGCTCATGCTTCTGGGTTTTGTTTCATACAATACTGATGGAAATAAAATAATCTCTCTTCCCACAATTACAGAGAAGGGGTGCATAGCTGCTACGTGAAAAGAAAAAATGAATTTTTAGGAAATAGTTATTACACTATTTGGTCTTATAAAGCTTATGTTTGATAAACAATTTGAAAAATGTTCAAGTGGAATAATTGTATAGTGAGCTTTCACTAAATTATTTTAGAATTATGGTTTAATTGTAAAGGAATAATATAGAAAAAAAGAAAACTCTAAGCATGTCGGTCCATAAAGTATTTAACTTATTGCAATGAATATAGATGTCTCATGGGAGTCAAAAATCAATAACTCCAAATGTAGAAGTTTGGCATGCTGGGAACAAAGAATAAAAGGACATTGGATGACCTTAGAAGTAGGCTCGGAACCAAATTCTCTTTCACATGCTCATAATGTCCTATCTCATCCATATGCTCATCTGAAATTTTCTAGATAAACCAGACTTCCTTTTAATCAAGGCAGGTCATAGAACCTCGATTCTTTCTTCCTCCAAAGAAACATGTAAAGCCTAAATATAGGGACTACAGTATGTAGGTCATTCATTTGAATGGAAAAATATATAGTGTGTAATATATCAACTAGATTGAAATGTCTCAGTCAGGAGTTTGCCTTCAAAAGCATGCATACAAGAATTTTATCTTGAGAACCCACATTCAATATTGGCCCTGAAACTACTTTCTTATAATCCCAGTACTATGCAGACAGGTAGAAACCTAGGCTTCACTGAGCTGCCAGGAAAGCTGACTCAATGAGCTCTAGGCAAGTTAGAAACCACATCTGGAAAATGAGGTGGGCAGTTGGTGCAGGCATCTGTGATTGTTTTCTGGACTCCACAGGCACACTCCAATTTATACATGATTACCCACACACACAGTTGCACAAAAATTAGCCTACAGGTACACATATACACATACACACACACACACACACCCAAAGGAAAATGGTTTTAATAAGAACTCATAAAATTTCTTTTCATCTCTCTTGAGGAACCAAATCACTTGTAGTCTGATCCTTCTCAACGGATTAGGTTTTTGTGGTCCAAGAATCTCTTTAAAAAGAAAGAAGAAAGGAAGGAAGGAAGGAAGGAAGGAAGGAAGGAACAAAAGAAGGAAGGAGGGAAAGAAGGAAGGAGGGAACAAAGGAAGGAAAGAAGGAAGGATGAGAGGGAGGGAGGGATAGAAGGAAGGAACGAAGTATCGAAAGAGAACAACTTAGTAATTGTTCCTGGTTACTATTTTTGTTGCTGACTGAGGTGGAATATTCTAAATTATACACCTATTGTCCTTCATAGCTTTATGTCAACATGACACAAGCTACAGTCATCTGAAAGAGGAAACCTCAATTTAAAAAAAAAAAAAAAAAAGCCTCCATAAGATCCAGCTATAGGGCATTTTCTTAATTAGTGATTAATGGGGGAGGCCCCGCCCACTCTGCGTAGAGCCATCCCTTAGCTGGTGATCCTGATTTCTATAAGAAAGCAGGGTGAGCAAGGCATGGGGAGTGAGCTAGTAAACAGCACCCTTCCATGGCCTCTGCATCAGACCCTACTCAGGTTCCAGCCCTGTAATCCTGTCCTTTCTTCCTTCAGTGATGAACTACAATGTGAAAACGTAAGCCAAATAAAGCCATCTCTCCTCAACTTGCTTTTTGTCATAGTGTTTCATCACAGCAATAGTAACTCTAACTTAAACACTTACTTAGGGTAAGAATTCATGGTATTTTTTGATCCTTTAATCTCTTCTGATATTATAGATAGTTAACAAGAGAAAAAGGCCATTTATGTAATCAAAGATTTCCATGACACAAAATCCTTCGGAATGATTAAATATTAAAAATGTCCATTTTTGTGGTTATGTTTGATGAAGCATCAAGAGCCATAGGGTATAAAATATGTGATAGAATCATATCAGACTAAAAGTAAGAAATTCAACAAAGCCTGTCTATTGAGATTGTTCTTGCTCTTTGTGGTATTCCTTCCTCTGCAACTGTGACCAGCAGCAAGTGGAAACACACTCACGGGATATCAGCCATCGTTGCTGATTATTTACTACAGGGGCCCTCACTCAGGAAACGTGTTTATTACTTTTCTCATTGCTGTCATAAAATACCTGCAAGTCAGAATTTAGGGAAGGGTTTATTTTGGCTCATAACTCAATAGAATGTTTTCCACGCTGACAAGGAAGACACACCATGGGGGCAGTAGGATGGTTGGTCACACAGCACGAACCGTCAGCAGACAGAATGAACAGGAATGCAAGCCAGGCTGTACATCCTCAAGGCCTACCTCCAGTGACTCACGGTCTCCAGTAAGGCTCCAACGCCTAAAGATTCCACAAATCTTTCCAAATAGTACCACAAGCTGGGGATTAGTTGATTAAACATGTAAGTATATAGAGAATATTTCACACTCCAACCACAGCAGATCCTCTTCTAAGTTTGAGCTAGTCTCTTTGTTTAGGATGTGGAAAAAAAAAACTCTTCAGATGATACATTGTGCAAAAAAAAGATGGATTAATAAGGAAAGATGTGAGAAAACTCAAACTATTATGAAGACATACTCACACACAAGCATATAGGCAACATTACAAGTTTTAACAGTAAAGGCATGTGGGTTTTGAAATCATATTATTCAGAAATGAAATCATTTACAACCATGTTTGAATTTTAAAACTTAACTTAAAAATATAACCTCTTTCATTTATTTCTCTCTTTTCTTTTTGTACATTCAGGTTTTGGAGGAGCATTGGTTAGGTTTTTGGGTTGAGAAAGGACTGTAAATCAAGAGAAACCAAAGGGTGCATTTTTTTTTGCTTTAAGCAATGGGTTTATTTGAATTTTAAATATTTGTTTTAATCAGCATACCTGTATAGGCAATTTTCCTTGACTTCATCAGTTGTGCTGAAGTTCTTGACTCTCACTTATAAACTACACCCGAGGGAGAGTGATTTCTTTCTATTCTTGTATGCTATTAGTGTTTCCTTCCTCTTTTTTTTTAGATCATAACAAAATTATAATATTTCTTGCTTATCATGTCTCTCTCCATAAGCTCTTACATACTTCTCCCTGCTCTCCTTCAAATCTATGGTCTCTTTTTTTCACTAATTGTTTTGTATTCATGCATGCATATGTAAATATACATATCTATATGTGTTCTTTATATAAATTTAAGTATCTATTCCTAAACACACACATGCATGCAAGTGCATACACACACACATATTCTTAAATATAACCTGCTCTGTCTATATAATGTTAATTGTATATATATTTTCTGGAATGACCATTTGGCACTGGACAACCAATTGGTGTGCTGTTCCCCGAAGAAGACCACCTCTTCAACATGCAGCTTTTCTCAGTTGCCTATAATACTTTGTGTAGAGAGGAGAATATTTCATTATCCAACAAGTTCATTGATGTGCACATGTTTCCAGCTTACATTTAGGAAGTCATGTTGGTGAGAACTGAAGATTGTAGGTTCTGATATTGTCTGAATTTTTATCCTGTCTCAACATGAGGGTTTTATGTTCTTGTGATCAAGCAAGTTTTGTCAGTGAATGTCTTCATGGACAGATAACATAGACACAAGTGAGGGGAGACAGTGAAATGCATTCAGGCTTTTATTCATTGATGATGGGTACTGAGCTCAGGGCTTCAAGGATGTTATGAAAACACTTTACTACTGAACTACATTCGTATTTTCCCATTATGTTTAATGATTTAAGAATATCAACTCTTGCCGGGCAGTAGTGCCTTTAATCCCAACACTCGGGAGGCAGAGGCAGGCGGATCTCTGTGAGTTCGAGGCCAGCCTGGGCTACCAAGTGAGTCCCAGGAAAGGCGCAAAGATACACAGAGAAACCCTGTCTCGAAAAAAAAAAAAAAATAACAACTCTTAAAGTAGATGTAACAAAATTTATGAAAATTTACCATAGAATATAAAAAATAATGGGACCTATCTCAGACATAGATGTATTTCTCCTTAAAATACTGATACTTTGATATATAAACAAAAATAATTGTATTGGATGTTCATTGTTTACCAATAAATATAATTTAACTGAAGTATATGTATAAGTAATTTGCCTTCAAGAAGAACTTGATATTCACTAAAACTTACTGATATGAAATATTGAATATTAGATAACAAATTATTAAGCTACTGAGAATTACTTTTTCATTATAGTAATTTATTAATTTCAATTGACATTTCATGTAATTGAATGTACTAGCAATTTATTGGAAACAATTGTTTTTCATTAACATATAATGCATTCTCAAATTATGCAGCAATAATATTCTTTGCCATGTAAATGTTTGGTTGACATGGTCACTAAATTCATATTTTTCCTTGTAAGAGGATTTGCATTGTCCTATCTTGTCAAGGAGAAAAATCTCCAATTGCTAGCATTATCACCTGTGCAGAGTACAAAATGAAGACACTATGGAGAATGGAGGAAGCGGTCAATATCTCATTAGTTCTGCTAAATAAGATTTATATTGCAACGCATTCTTGAGCGTCTGTGTATAAATTATGCAGAACCCTTACCCCCAATTCAGAGGCATACCAGCAAATGCTATTCACAAGGTAGGCAAAGAAGTTATCATGTGCTCGGGTTGAAATCAGAGCTCTGAGGGCTAAAAGAAAATTTTAACAGAAACATTTCAAAACTACAGAGATGGTGAATGCACCTTTTTTGAAACTATACTTTTGAAATTGAATATCTGTTTGTTGTCTTTTTAATGCATGATAAATACATGGACAGAGAACTGAATGCATTTCAAATTTATTCTCTTTATTCTCTAAAAAATGAAGACAATATTTATACCCTTTTGTTAATATCTTGAACAAGACTCTTTGCTACCCTGTACTGAAAACTTTTGGGTATGCAATATAGCTTGAGTGCTGGGTATTAAAATGTTTCTGAGTAAAATAAAAAGTAACATATCTTTATAATATCATGGCATAAAGAAGTCTATGAAAACAACAATTGCATTAGCTGGATAAACACAAGAGTTGGACATGGTATATATCTTTTATTTACAGACTAATAAAAGTGATTTTCTGGATATTATTTAAACTAGGAAGTTAAAGCAACAGGTGAATTGAAGTGATTTTTAGCATAGGAGAACATATTTATGCTTCTGTGAAACATTCTGATGGATGCCTATTTTTCTGTATAGTAAGTGGGGGCCATAATTATTCTAATAACCATGAACAAAAAGCAATCCAAGTTATTGATATGTTTGTGTCTGTGTGATTATATGCAGTCCTGTGTTTCTACCTGTACAGGTGGAGGCTGGAAGGAGATACCAGGTGTCCTTGTCTATCTGCATCTGTGTTTTCCTTTAAGGAATTATGATTCCCTGTAATTGGCCTCACAGTTTTTTTTGTTTGTTTTGTTTTGTTTTGTTTTTTGTTTTTGACAAGTTTGGAAACTAGTAGGTCCCACTTATACTCCTTTGTCTACCTGTCTGAAAGTTAGGATGACAGACAAACATAGGAAGCCAGTCTTGTTATGTGGGCACAGGGAGACAAAGCCCAGATTTTATGATCCATCTCTGTCCAGACAGGGAACTTAGCAATATTGTTCCTATAAATCCACTGGTGTCTCTCAGAGAATGTGCGCTTGTAAACCCACAGGGTCTTATTGTCTTGTTTTTATTCATGACCTTTTCACTAACTTTAACACATGTATATGGTATTATTCATTTGTAAATACAGAATGATATACTATTTGGCATCATTTATTTTTCAAGAGGAGTTCACATAAATATATCATTTACCAAATGGGAGTCAGATACATAATGTTTATGTTCATGTTCGTATTAAATCAAACACTTAAAAATTAAACATATGCCATACCATTCAAGAACTAGTAAACTACCATGTAATCTAACAACCTATAATGCAATGTTAATTATTACACTGTTAATTGTTAGTAATTATGTTTACATGCCATCTTTGAATTATTATCATTATTTACAAAAGATTAACATATTTTGTATATGTAGAATATATTCATTGATGGGATTCTCTGTTTGATTCTTTCGTCCATCTCCTGCATTCTGTTGGTTATGCTTGCATCTGTAGTTCCTATTCATTTACACAGAGTTTCCATTTCTAGCCTTCCATCAGTTTGTGTCTTCTTTATTGCCTCTATTTCAGTTTTCAAATCTTGGACTGTTTCATTCACCTGTTTGATTGCCTTTTCTTGGCTTTCTTTAAGGGATTTATTGATTTATTCCAATTTTTTGTTTGTCTTTTCTTCGAATTATTTAAGGATAGTTTTCATTTCCTCTTTAAAAGTTTCTATTATCTTCTTAAGGTCATTTTTAAGGTCTATTTCTTCTGCTTCTTCTGCTTTGGGTTGTTCAGGTCTTGCTGATCTGAAGCACCACTAGGTTCTGATGGTACCATATTGGTCTTTATGTTGTTGACTGTATGTTTGCACTGGCATCTACCCATCTCTTCCTCCACTTCATGCAAGTGCTGCCTGTGTCTGTTTTGGTCCAGGTGATATTTGTGGTCTAAGGGGAGCTCTTGGTCTAATCTGGGCTCTTGGTCCAATCTCTGCTGTTCCCAATTGGTGCAGGGTATGCTGATATTTTATTTGTGTTGAAATGTGATATTTTTATTTGTATGTTAACCAATAAAGTTGCCTGGAGATCAGAGGTCAAATAGCCATAAACAGAAGTCAGGTGGTGGTAGCCCACACCTTTAATCCAATCAAATGGCAGGCAGAATCTCTGTGTGGTCATAGACATAGGCAAGCACGGTGACATGGGCCTTTAATCCCAGTACCAACCATATAGACCTGGAGGTCTGTATAGACAGGCAGTGACAAGGAAGTCATGTAGCTGGGCTTAGAGCCAATGAGAAAGCAGAACAGAAAGTCAATAAAAAGACAGGTTAGACTGGAAGAAGCTCTCTCTGTGGAAGGTACTGCTGGTGGTAAGCTAAAGCTAGTTGTGGCTATTGCTCTGATCTCTTTGGCTATTTCCTCTGTATCTTTCTCTGTGTTTCTTATTTAATAAGACTGTTTAGAAATTCGTCGACAGCAGGGTGTGCTTATGTCTCCGGTTTTCACTGGTTTCACAGGGGGCTATTTTCTCTTCCCAATCAGTGCAGGTTAGGCTTGTGACTCCAGTTTTCGCTGGTGTCACAGGGGGCTGTTTTCTTGGCGAGGGGGCAGGGGAAGAGGCTACAATGGCTTCGGGGATGAGCACAGGATGTACCTCCAGTGCCTAGAGGATAGGGACCTGGTCTGCCCAGTCAGGATATGGGGCCTTACCTGTTCCCAATAGGTTGAATTCTCTGTTTGAATATCAACTCTATAAGCTTTAACATCTGACAAGTGTAAGTTATCCTTGAACTTGACAGAATGATAGCTTCACCACTTGTCCAAAAAAAAAAAACTAAAGAAAAAGACATCATTTTTTCAGCAAGCCAATGCCATTAAAAAGTTTTAAAGACTTTTTTTTCAAAATCAATAAACTGTTTAATCTGAAATTTCAGTAAAAATAATAAAAGGATCATGAAACTATGTTTAGACTAATGTCCCTTTCAAGGGGAATTTGAGAGCCTTATTTTACTCCATCAGGAAATCATGCAGCTTCCTCTGAGGTGAGCAGCCAGTGGGAGATTGCAGTAACCTAATCTTCAAATAACAAAAGCATGAATGGACATTATAAGGTCTAATTCAAACAGACATGATTACCACCTGATGGGGGTTCCTTTATGAGAATAAATGAGATATATCTTCGCCAAACAGCTACATCTTTTTATTTTATGTTTCACCTCTTATAATTGACATCAGAGCCAGCATATATTCATTGACAATAGTGTGATTTTCAAATTCAATAAAAAATTATAGAATATTATACATTCCTGATTGATGTAGCTATCAAAACTTATATACATAATTTACATGATGAAATTTAAAATATCTAGTCTTTAGTATTTTTAAAATATGTGATGTGTAACATAATTTTTAGCCATAGCTCTAATACCACACATTAAATTTCTAGAGCTCAAGAAAGTAAAACCCACAACACACACACACACACACACACACACACACACACACACACACACGTCTTTTAGCAATGTTGAAAACATATAATTTCCCTTGATCTAAATCAATAGGCCAAAAAGTGATAAAAACTGTACTATAATAAAACAGAAAAAAGTGAAACAAAATTTAAGATAAATGATATCTTAGATAAAATTAAGTACTGTTAACATCAGTTGTTACTCTTTATATCTTTCTACCTTCCATCATGAATATAAATACTATAATTTTTCTAGAAGTGGTCTATCAGGCTAAATTTTAAAAGCAAGGCTATATATATATATATATATATATATATATATATATATATATATATATTGTGAAACCCTACTCCAGGAAAGGTGTTTTACAAGGAACAACATAAAAATATATTGAACTGTTAGTGTTGTATTAATAATAAATTAGCATTTCTGATGAATTTTTACAAATGTATTTTAAAAAGTATTTTAACAGAATCTGAGTAATAAACAGAACAGAGTGTCCATTTTTATGAACACAAAGATTAAAGTAATGATTGCAGGCATGTGTATAAGGTAGAGCTATTATCACATAAGATGCTGATGACCTAAATTAAGCTAGAAGACAATCAAACTCAATCTCAAAAAGTAATTGTGTTTACTTTGTTGATAGCAGTGGTGCTACTTATGTAAAAATAAAAATATACTTAAAATATTATGCTGTACTTTGATCATTTTAGCCCTCATTCCTCCCCGTAACTTCTTTCAGATCCATGCACACCTCTATAACCACCTGCCTCGTGTCCTTGTTTTTGGTTCTCATTCAAATAATCCCAGGATTCCATGTATTGATCAAAGAAGCCAGGACAATTACAGAAATAAAGGACTGGTTTTCTGAACTGATATATGCAGTGGTGGAGAGTTGTGTGGAACCATCTAAAAAGATTGTGTCCCTTCTGGGTGTGCCGTTCATGCCAGTTACTGTGTGTTATTTATTTATTTTTATTTTTCAAGTGTTGTTCATAGTCAGTATAGCCATTTAGATATTAAATGTCAAAAATAAAGGAATATTGAAATACATGAAATAATCAGAACATTCAAAGTTATAATATTCTCATTGTTAACATGTTACACAGTAGGAAAAAAAATAAACCTTAAAAAGAAGGTGGTAGAAGAAGAAAAGGGAGAAGGAGGAGGGAGAGAGCAAAATACTTTTAACATTTTTGTCTTATATCAACTTTTATTAAAATCAGCTGCACAATTTTCAGAGTTAACTACTAACATTCTAATGATACTTGATGAGAAACTTTTCATAATGGAATGTAAAAAATTCTAACTGGACCATTTTTATCTGGTATAATCATCTGTAAATATTCAGTTATTGTCAAGCCCTGCTCAACATTTTTGTACGATGAAGTCTACTGTAAAAGAATCTGGACCATGGATTACAGAAAATGAGATTGTAAATGTGCTAGGATGATGAGGCATGAAACAATTACAGAAAAAGACAAATTATATCTCTGAATGTCTAGCACAGTTATTTCAGGTTGGCAGATAGGTTATCTCTCTGGTTCTGAGTAATTTCTTGAAAGGCATCAATAATTATCATTCCTATCACATTATAATAATGATTTGAAAATAAAAGTAATATGAAAAACAAACCTTTGACAAACTTAGATTCCTAACTAGAGGTCTTTTCAGGTCTCCTTGGTGGGTTGAATCTCACTAAAATCACTGTGGTAAGCTGGAATTTATGGCTGTCATTCATTCCCTGTCAGAAGTCTAAGACACATTCTTGCAGCATTTTCATTTGACTGGAGAGTCACTATGGCTTTCAAACACCGGAATTTGTCTAAGGCATACAACTTCTTTTGGCCACCGAAATAAAAGCCTCAGCATGAAATCCATCTGAATTCTTAGATATTAGTGCTTTTGTGCTTGTGTCCTTGCACTATTCAAGAAACCCTCCAGACAGCCCCTATCCCTCAAGGCTGAAGTCACAAACAGCTGAGCAAGGATGAGGCCAGCTGTGTTCATGAAAACTGGAGCAAACCTGCAGATGTATGACTTGAAGCAGAACCACAGCAGCTGATCTTGTGGGCTATGCAGAAGAAGAGAACGTAAGATGAAAGCTGATTATAGGAATAAAGGAATTTGAAGATGGAATTTTTCTAATAATTAAATTGGTCTGTTGTTTACTACAGATATATTGTAAGTGACTTTTTTAGTGCAGTGTCTTAAAATAATCTGAAAATATTTCTTAAATCTAGGTAATATAACTTGTTTATACTCATTTAAATTGAGAGAGAACAATAATTTAAATGGCACAGGAAACTGACTTTTACTTACATTTTATATAAAAATTTTAGGTCTATTAGATTTTTTTCTTCATTTTTTTCTTTTGGTTTCTAATTCACAATTTCAGGCTTTAAGGATTTGATTGTGACATATACCCCATATAGTCATATTTTCAATGATTGGACTTCAGCTGTTGGCAGAGTTTTGGGAAGTTGTGAAGCCATTAGGAACCATAGCAGGTTGTCAAAGACTGGTCCCCAGAGACTGAGCTATTCTGGTTTAACTCACTGTCTCATAGTCCATGCACTATGAAACCAACTCTTACTATTACAAATTGACCACATTGTCATATGTTCCTTGACATGATACATGACTTCCTCTGAAAGGGTGAAGCACAATAAACCTTTCCTACCTTAAATTGTTTCTCTTATGGATTTTTGTCATAGTGATAAAAATATAATACAATATAGGTTTGCTATGAGTAGACTCCGTAGATACAGAAACCCATGTTGCCTTATTTTCAGGGTTGAATGGAAAAACAGAATATGCATACACTCAATGGAAGAGAAATTGTGCCTGAAAAAGAAAATTCAGTATGACTTCTAAGATATGACGCTACTTCTCCTAAAAGGTACAAAGCATCACTGGTCTATTCATTTCTCTGTAATGAAGTACCTTAAACTTCTATGGAAACAATAATCTATTTTTATTACTTTGTGTTATCATCCTTCTTTCTTCTATTGGAAATAATAGAAACAGAATGATATATTGTCTCAATTTTTATAATGTTCTCTATAATTTTTATTTTATTATATTGTATGGCACTGAATGTATATATATATATATGTATATATATATATATATGTATATATATATATATATATATAAACATTATGTGTATTTAAGTACCTGTAGGGGCAAAAATAAGACACTGAGTCCCTTAGAACTGTACTTACAGATGGTTAATAGCTGACTATTGTAGATACTTGAAAGTAGACCTTGTTCCTCTCCTGGAGCACTAAAAACCATCTCTCTGGCCCCAAAAACAGTCTTATAAAATTCCAGACTCTAGATCCTTAAGACCATGCTCTGTCTGTAAAACTCTAAGTAATAACTATTGCTTTGATATTTTTAACTTTTGATGACCATGGGAAATCTTTGGAGTTCTTAGGCTGGTGGCTTTCATCCAATATCTGCCTCTGTCTTTATGTTATGTTCTTGTGTACTTATTTCTGTGTTCTTAACTGTTCTTACAAGGGCACCAATAATTGGATTTCAGGACTACTCTAATCCATTATGACCTCATCTTAACAAATTGCATTTTCCAATCTCTATTTCAAAGTAAAGTCACATTGTATGATTCCAGGAAGAGACTTTTTTGGAGAAAAAAAAAGAGAGAGAGAGAAAGAGAGAGAGAGAGAGAGAGAGAGAGAGAGAGAGAGAGAGAGAATTAATCATCCTAATATACACTGATCTCTGTCCTCCAAAGTTCATATTCACCCCACAAAACACATTAAACTCATCACCATTTTCCCCAATTATAATTTATTCCAACATTAACTCTCCATTCAAAAAATACCTTTTCTAAATAAATAACCATCCCAATTCAATATGCTAAGCCCAGGTATGATCTGGAGCCAATATTTCTTTCTCCATTTTTGACCTGTAAAACAATATAGCAGTTTCTAAACATAATGCTGTGACTGCTATTTGAAAGACAATCCCTGGTATCTGGTTGTGGTTCTCTTATCAGCTCTCATCTGATGCTTGAGGAAGCCTCTGATGGCAACCGGACAAGGCAGAAATTTGTGAATATAGCAGAATATCATTAATAATCATTTTATTGATTTTTTTAATCAGTTGTGCTTGGTTCTACTTTACATCTCTTGGCTGTTCAGTCTCCTGTTTTTGGCATCCAAGCAGTGTCGGGCATGGATTCCCTTTTGTGGAGTGGACCTCAAGTTAAATTAGACATTCGTTGGCTATTCCCACAAGTTCTTAGCCACCATTGCCCAAGCACATCTTTTCAGCCTGGACAGATTGTGGGTGGAAGGTTTTGTGGCTAGGTTGGTGTCTACCTTTCTCTTTTTTTTTTTTTTTTTTTTTTTTGTTTTTGGTTTTTTGAGACAGGATTTCTCTGTGTAGCTTTGTGCCTTTCCTGGATCTCACTCTGTAGACCAGGATGGCCTCGAACTCACAAAGATCCACCTTCCTCTGCCTCCCAAGTACAGGGATTAAAGGCGTGCACCACCACCGCCCGGTCCTTCCTCTTTTCATAGCCTGCAGGAGACCTTTTCTTGTCACAGAGACTAGAACATAGAGATGAAGATTCCAACCAGAGAGAGTCTAAACTGGATGTCTCCATCTGGTCCCTTCCCTTGAAATTCAGGGAATTATGTGTAAGTTGGGGAGGATTATGTGGAAGTGTAAGAGTCAGAGGGACACCTAGAGAACATGTCCCACTAAATCAACTAAGCAGGACTCACATGAGCTCATAGAAGCTGAAAGGGAAAATATGGGACCCGTGTGGGTCTGTATCAAGTCCTCTGCTTATGTTATGGCTGTTAGCTTAGTGTTTTTGTAGGACTCCTAACAGTGTGAATGGGTATGTCTCTGACTCTTCTGTCTGCTCTTAAGGCTCTTTTCTTCCTATTGGGTTGCCTTTTCCAACCTCAATATGAGGTTTCATTTCTTATCTTGTTGTATCTTGTTTTTGCCCTGTTTGTCGGTCCTCTTTTGGAGGCCTGCTCTTTTCTGAAAAGGAAACAAAAGGGGAGTGCATCTGGGAGAGAAGGGAAGTACAGTTTCTGATCCCTCCACTCCTATCAGTTTGTCCCCCACTCACATTATCTCCCCTCTTTCCCAGATCACCTCCTCCTCTGTTACCCTTCAGGAAAGAACAGGCATCCCAGGGATAGCAACCAAACATGGTATAACAAGTTACAATGTGACTAGACACAACCATCATATTAGGGTTAGGTGAGACAATAAAATAGGAGAAAAAGGTGTCCAAAGAGAAGTCGTAAGAGTCAGAGACACCTATACTATTAGCAGTCACATAAAAACAGCAAGCTAAACAACCACAACATATAAGCAGGGAATATAGTGCAGACCCATGCAGGCTCTGCGCTTGCTGTTTCATGCTGTGGACTTATTCCTTTGTACATTGTGTAGGTTTGTTGCTGTGATTGGTTTAATTATCAAGCTGACTAGTCAATAGCTGATTAGATGGAGGCTAGACAGGAAAGCCAAATTGAGAATGCTGGGAAGGAGATGGGCAAAGTCAGAGGAGATGCCAGCCAGTTGCTGAAGAAGCAGGATATATAGAAAATTAGGTAACAATCCATGAGCCATATAGCAAAGTATAGATAGGAAATACAGGTTTATTTAAATGTAAGAGTTAAATAGTATCAAATCTGAACTATTGACTAGCATTTATAAGTAATATTAAGCCTCTGAGTGATTATTTGAGAGTGGATATAGGACAGCAAAACTACCATCTACAAATGGCATCCACTGTCTGGTGTAGATCCACAAAAAGCATAAAAAAAGCTTTGAAAAGCTTGTACACACACACACACACACACACACACACACACACACCTACACATACAGAGCCAGATACAACTTCCTAGTATCACAGTCTCATGCCAGCCTCTCCACCAACAGCTGCCTAGGAGATGGAGCCAGCCACCAACTGCCATGTGTAAAGTGGCATGGAAGGTTCCTGCAGTCTCCAACAGAGACTGGCCACAATACAGAAAGGCTTCCCTCAGTTGCTGCCCGTGGACTTGAGAGCTCAGCCAGCATGCTACATGGTGGGTTTAGGGTTTTTGCTCATGCAGACAGAAAAGGTTAGAGATACACAATAAAAACAGATTCAGATGGAAAAAAAAAGAAAAACTCTTAGCAGGTTATAATGTGCTAAAAAATATACATAGGTTTGAGAGAGAAAAGAAAAAGTGTAGAGAAACTTCTTAAAAATGAATAGAGTAATAAAAAATACAATAAGCCACATAAAGATGGGAAATATACAGAGTCTGTATCCTGCATGTTATGGTGTTGTCCTTGTTTTTTCTTTTACTGCTAAGAGACACTGGATTACAAAAACTGCTAGATTCAACCAACCTATATATTTTAAAGATATCTTGACTTCAAAATTTAAGTTAAAAAATGAAATCATACTTTTCTCAATTGTTAACAGATACTGTTGAAACTGGACCAGTAGGAAGTAAGAAAGGCAATTGCTGAACTTTGCCAAGACAAGGTAAGATAGTCCTTCAAAATTCCATGCTTCACAGAAAAGTCTGTCAGATATGCTAGGCCTATGGGCCAAAGTTGCATGACCCAATGTTTCAGAGGCACTTTGGGTGACTGTCCAGGCAGCCTAAAGTCCCTGTCATTAGGTAACATTTCATCCTTCTGGAGTCTTTGATGGAGTAGAAGACTAGAAAGTTATAGTTATAGTTTTCCTTAGTAATGATAGAAGGTAAATTAAGTATATAACTTCAGACTCATAAAGATAAAATAGATAATAAAATATTTTCTCTAATTTTGCCAAGTACAAATAGACTAGATGTTGTAGCGGTCACTCTTGATAACTGTTTTTGTCATATATAGTTTGAATATGTTAAAGTTCAAACCTTCCTTTTTAATTAGAAAAAAATGAAAATGCTGTGGAATAATCCCTTTGTACATTATGAATGTTTGTCACTGTGATTGGTTTAATAAATAAGCTGACTGGCCAGTGCTGAACCGAATAAGGTTAGATGGGAGAGCCAAACTGAGAATGCTGGGAAGAAGGTCAGACTCAGAGGAGATAACAGCCAGCCACCAAGGAAGCAGGATGTATAGAAAATTAGGTAAGAATCCATGAACCATGTGGTAAAGCCTAGATAGATGGAAATATGGATTTATTTAAATGTAAGAGTTAGGTAGTAACAAGCCTGAGCCATCAGATGAGCATTTATGATTAATATAAACCTCAGAGTAGTTAATTGGGACTGGGCAGTGAGGATGGGGAACTTCTACCTGCAGTTTCAGTCTCTGTCAGCCAATTAGAAACCCTACTTAGTTGATTCTGTAGTCTTGTTTTATTCGGCTATTGTCCAGTTTTAAAATTAACCTCATTGGTATAAGCTGGTTTTGTAACAGTTCTAGCAATCAATTTATGCTGCATTCATCTAATTTGTATTTCAAGCTATCCAAAAGTGTTCAAGTATGAGAAAATATATTGATATTATCTTTCACATTTCCCTGTGCTTTCTGAACTTAGCAAAGTGACTCCTATTTAGGTTCCTTTTTCATTACAGTCAGAAGACGGCAGAAAGAGTGAACAAGAAAGAACAATAACTTATGAATTAACCCTAGAGCTCAGCTAGAGATTTCTATCAGGGAACCTACACAAGTTCTTTCAAATGGAACAGAGCTTCAAGTAGAACAGCATATGCATCTTAAAGCACACATCTCAAGTCAGCCTTCGAAAATTTGTAAAGGTACGAGATTGATTAATGATCAAAGTTCCTTGGAACTGGCAAGGTAACATATTTTTTTTCTATTATACTTATTAAATCAACTCAAGTGTCTGCTTCTGTTGAGGTTAGTTGAGAAACAGATAATGTAGTCTCATGAAAGCACAGCAGTGTGCTACAACAGAACAGCAGATACACACAGGCAAAGTGTGAAATTTTGGGTAAATGAACAATTTAAGGCAAAGAAGCTATAGAAAGTGTTTGCCTTGATAAAGGAACTGAAAGAATAACATCTAAAATATCTTCTTCTTTAAATTCTGTGCTAGATGAAATTTGTAATTGTCTTGATCCCCTGGAATGGGCAGATCAGGGAGATCAGCCAATGGGAGACAACATAAATGTGTGTGTTCCACTTTGATGTATTTACCATTCATATTCTGTTACTATTTAACTGACTAGGCCATATATTGAGGGTGGTAGTAACTCTGGGGCTCTGAAACCCAAAATACTGTGTAGAGTACATAGAGACACTTTTGGCACAAAACTCTGACCAGGATTCATAATTGTTTCATGTATAATTGCTACAGAATTCAAGTAAGAATATGGGTCACTTTCATCTTTGTATAACATCCTCCAACTGAGTGTGAATGGAGGCCCCTCTTGACCTTATCAATCATGCCCATGTCCATACCAGTATTTGTCTGCATACCTAGATTCATAATGTATAGTTTTGTTTTGTGACCCATTTATTTAAACCAGGGTCATCTGTGAGACTATAGGATAGGGATTAATTATTGGACTATCATGGGGTCATCAGAGGGTACACAACTCAAAGTCATTAGATTCTGTTTCCCTCATTATACCTGTAAAAATCCAGAAGTGTGAGAGAGAGAGAGCTTCTTTATTCCATGCTCAATCTTGACATGAGTGTAGATTACTTCATTCTTCCGTAAACCCCAGCACAAGTACACATAGTCATTGTGAGTTTGGGACAATAATGACTGTATCTTGACTAGTAGATGATATTTCACAGCCCTTTTTTTTTATCTTCTAGTTCTTAGTTATTTCAGAACCCTTTTCACCAATGTTTCCTGAGTCAAATATGTAATACTATAAAGTCTTGTTTAGGTGTTTTCATTAACCTGTTATTTATTCTCACCTTATTGGGCAGTGATGATCCTTTAAATTCAACACCAAAATTATGCTTCATTTTCTTCCATTCCTGGATAGTTTTTATGTTTTATATATCATATTTGACAAGTCATTGGTGTGTTGTTTCTTGTAAATAAGATAATAGTAATGATTGAATCTCAAGAAAGCATTTATCTGTACTTACCATAGACTGTTGCAGTTTTAATTCATAATGTTTTAGCTTTCTGTCTATTGAACCCTAGTGATGCAAGACTGGCAAATAAATCTATATGAATACCAAAGATGTATTATATTTATTTACCTTGTACTTTGGGTTAGTTGATTTTATTGCTGCTTTGACAAAAAAAAAACAAAAAAAAACCCAGAAATTTAATAAGGAAGAGTCTATTTTAGCTCTCAGTTCCAAGTATAACCCATTGTAGTTAGGCATTCATGGCAATAGGCACAGGAGACAGCAGATCATATTCTTTACCAATCTGGAAGAACTGGTAAAATAATGATGGCATATAACTTGCTTTCTCATTTTTATTTCATTCAAGGCCCAACATATTAGTAGTGACACTCACATTGGGGCAGAGTATTCCTTCTTCAGTGAAACCTTTCTGGTAATACCCTTCCATGTATATTCAGAGAAGTGTTTTCATTGTAATTCTAAATCCAATAAAATTGACAGTGAAGATTAACCACTACAATCTCTAAAGGTTAATTAACATCACCTTCTTTCCCAAATGCATTGCTTCAAATAACATTTCACACATCCCCCTCTAAAATCTCATGTTCGTCTTAGAACAAGGAGAACATTTATTTCATTTCTAAAGTTCTGAGTAGCCGTTAATAGCCCTAACACTGTTCAAAAGCCAGGAGAACAAAATGTCTTCTATAATGCAGCATCGACGATTACCTGTGAGCCCCTGGAAACTAATTAAAGATAAAGTATATGATTCCAGTATACAGTAATACAGAGTAATAATTTCAACCTCAGAAGGAAGAAATCGGGGCATAAAGGCAAGACTAAGCACTCCCATAGTCCAAGCATCTCTAACATCCACAGGTATTCATTTCATTTTTGCTTGACCTTCCCAGCATCATACAGCAGTATCTATTGGTCTTCTTACAGGTAATCCAAACCTGCCACACATTTCCTGGCTGCTGGTGCTTTTATTGAGCTTTGGTACAAGTCACTATGACACCTCATTTGTGTATATTTAATGCCTGCAAATCCAATAATATAGAAGAGAATCTCAAGTTCTGTTAATTGCTAGTAGTCTAGCAGCATTGAACTGCAATTTCAATATCCTCTTTGTGCCTGCTATACTGACCCTGAGAAAACATCACCTTAACGTAGGCAGTTGTTCTCAGAAGGAACACCTTCAGCAGCATTTTCAGTTTAGAATGTTTTAATTCAAATTATTTGGCCTTTTCGCAATTTGTAAATGTCAATTCGTGGGGTCTTGTTTTCTGAAAACTTTTGATATTTCTCTCATTCATAACACTAATTTTATCAGTGGTGTTAACAACTTCAACAATTAAGGATAACTTCTCTATACTATCTGTTGTTGTTTTGATTCTGTTGCCATGGTAAATACCATGTTCAAATACATCTTGAGTAAATATCAGTTTCTTTAAACTTCCACTGTTCAGTCCATCATTGAAGATAACTAAGGCAGGAAGCCAATTCAAAAGCTTGAATGAACATCAATCATTGTGGTTACTTACCACCTTGCTTCAAGGTTCATGTTCAGCTACCCTTCTTGCACAGCTGGATTCATCTTCTTATAACAATTACCATTTATGAAAATGCCTCATAGTCAATGGCATTCACTAACGTCATGGAGTAAATTCCCAAACTGACAATGACTCTTCTTAGCTCACTCTAGTTTTGGTTCAAATTGGTAGTTACAACTCACTATAATATTCCACCCCTTGCCAAATTTTATGCAAAGACACATTCATCTTAAACCATACATATCTTTTTTTGTTTCTTGTTCCAGAGATCTCATGTTATATCACAATATAAAACACAGTCCAAATCTTAAAAGTCCCACCATCTTTTTAAAAATTCCAATGATTTGAAGGTCTATATTCTCTTTAGAAATCCAAAATCTCTGAACTGTGGGCTCATGTAAATTTCAAAATAAGTTACATACTCTGTTAGTCCAAAAGGGAAGAATCGGGCATAGTTTCATTCATATCAAAGCTAAACAAAAGTCAAACATCCTATAAAGTTCAGTATCTGATGTCTGGGATTTACCCAATGTATTCTTGACTGTGAAGGCTAGGTTTCCATACTTCTCCCACTATCCCCTATGCAGAACACAAAAGTTCCTTGGTAGGCTCATGACAGCTCCAATCCACCCATACTATTGACTTCAACAGTCATGTGACTGTCTTGTGTACAAAGTATGCCAGAGTGTTCTCTACAACTAAGCCATTTTACAAATGGCCTCTCGTGGCTTTTCACAGTCCTAAGTTTCAGCTGCCTTCAAAACCAGTACCACACGGGAAGCTCTTACATGCTACCAACTTGTTTTCCACTTTGTCATCCAGTCTGCCCTCCCCCACGGCACAACTGTATGTGCTGATCTTGGATGAATATTGTCTGCATTGTGTTTACTATTTCTGTGATAAACACCGTGAGCAAATACAAATTGAGGAGGAATTTATTTGGCTTATGCGTCCATATCACCATTCATCACTGAAAGAAATAATGATAGTAATTCAAACAGAGAAAGGACCTGATGGAAGGATCTGAGGCAGAGGAACTGGAGGAGTGCTGCTTACTAGCTTGTTCACTATGGCTTGCTCAGCCTGCTTTCATGTAGGACCCAAGATCACAAGCCTAGTGATGTCTCAACCACAATGGGCTGGACCTGCCCCATCAATCACTAATTAAGAAAATGCACTATAGGCTTAAGTGTTTACAACAACATCTAGAGACTTTTCTTTAATCGAGCTTCCCTTTTCTTAGATGAATATAGACTGTGTCAAGGTGACATAAAGTTAGCCACCAAGAATATTTCCCAGAAGTTTCCACATCAATCATGATGGCTGTTTATTAATCATTGCTGATTTTTCAACCCTAACTTGCCAATCTATTGTCCCAGGGAAGATTTTTTTTCTTACTTCAGTGGTTCTGGTCCCTTGTTATAATCCCAGCTGATTCTTTAGATTAATTTGTCAAGAAATCACAGATTATTAATTCAAACTATCACCTAGATAGACCTGATAGAGTATTTGTTTCAGTTTGAAGAAAATCAGTCTCCACAGTCTATACTTCTCTCAACATTCTTATTGCCAAGCTCCAGAAGTAACAGTGATAAGCTCTGAGCACATTCATCCCAAGTTCCAAACAGTTCCACAATCTTCTAAAATAGTCCAACATGAGCAGGTCCATCCAAGAAGTACCCCACGTTCCTACATCCTGGAACCATTTCCTGTTCTAGTTTGCTTATCTGTTGCTGTGATGGTGTGACTGACCAAAAGTACCTTGAGGTAAGTGGTTTTTGCTCACTTTACAGGTTATTTAAAACCTTACAGCCTGTTATTGAGGGAACTCAGGGCAGAATTCACTCAGGAACATAGGATGGAAACATTGAGCAAAGCAGATAAAAGACTTACTCTCAGGTGCATCTTCAACTTCTTTTCCTGAACAGCCCATCCCTAAAGCTTAGAGATATTTCCCAAAATGGCCTTGGACCTCTTATATCATTTACCAATTAAGAAAATCCCCCCAAGATATGCCACAGGCCAATCTGATGTAGGCAATTATTCAGGTTTCCTCTTCCCATGAGATTCTAGGTTGGTGGCAAGTTGACAGCCGAAGCTAACTATGCACCATCTCTGTCTTTAACTTTGTACCTAGTCCCACTCTTTCTCTAACAAATTATACACTGTTTTGTAAATTTTTCTTTCACTTGTGCTCTCTTTCTGCAGACTCTCATACAGAAAATGGACAGTTAATGTGCCTAAATGCTCTCCTGATTTTTTTTTTTTACTATCAAATAAATTAACCTATTACTTTTTGCAGCCTAACTCAAGTTTTCAAGAGTTTAAAAAACATAGAGCCATGATCTTTGGTAAACTACATAAAGACTGGTTTTTACTCAGTTTTCAGTAGAGTGTCTGTTACGCTCTGAGATCTTGGGTTAGATCTCCACTGTGTTCATTTCTCTAAGCACATCGATCTTCCCAACTCTCAGTAGATTGGTCTGATAAGCTCTGCTTAGAACTGTCTTGGGTTCCTTTAGCCTATAGTGCAAAATTCTTCCACCTTCCTCTGAAAAACCACGTAGACATGTTTATCATGCTACAGCCCCACTTCATTCTATAAATTTTCTGTTCAGGTAATTTTCTTATTTTAGCAACAATGTGCTTGAGGGTACATACAGCCCATCATGGGGGTTTCATGATGGCAAAATCACAAGGAAGTATATCACTAAGCTTTTATAATACAAAAGCAGTGAGTATTGGTGCTCAGTTCACATATTCATTCCAGTATCAAAACCATCATTTTTTTGTGGCACTGGTTATTTTCAAGGTAAGTATCAGATAGTCCTGACACGAAGGAAGAACTTCTGAAGAGAAGTATTTGTACTTACTCTTTTAACTATTGTACTATTGAAAACCAGATTTCTATACTGTTGGAACTTTCTGATGAATGTCATGTTGGGAGAAGAAAACCACAGTTTGGTAATAGCCTGAGGAGGAGTGATATGTTTCCATAGAGTTTTTAGATGGTTCTGAATATGTTTTGACCACTTTGCAATAGAAACTAAAGAATCATTGATGGGCTTGACAATACTTTCAATGGAACTTCTTAGTTGTGCTTAACTTTTGCCTTGTTTTCAAACTTAAGACATCTTATCAGGAGCCTGAATTTCCTGATATACTGATTTCCAGAGTGGTCACGTTGAATAAATCTCCTTCCTCTGCTTTTCATTATTACTGGGATCTGATCTTGTCCTTTAAGGGTGTTTGTCACAGACACACACACACAGACACACAGACACACAGATAGAGACAAAGACACACACAAACAATAAAGTTGATGGAAGAATAGGTCATGCATTTGAAGGAGAGTGGACAGGAGTCGGTGGGAAAGATTCGAAAGAGGAAATGGGAGAAAAATTGTAATTAAATTATAATCTCAAACAAACAAAATTGAAAGAAAAAAATTGATAGTCAAAAGATAAGTATCCAGAAATTGGTCAGTTAGTTGGCTCATTAATAAAAAGATCCTGCCGGGTGGTGGTGGTACATGCCTTTAATCTCAGCACTCGGGAGGCAGAGGCAGGTGGATCTCTGTGAGTTCAAGGCCAGCCTGGGCTACAGAGTGAGTTCCAGGAAAGGTGCCAAAGCTTCACAGAGAAACTCTGTCTTGAAAAACCTAAATAGATAGATAGATAGATAGATAGATAGATAGATAGATAGATCCTGTCTTGAAATGTGAGAAACATAGTTTAGTTGCATGTAGCAAATGGTGGAAGGAGGAAACCTATTCTACAGATTGTCTTCTCATCTCTATGAGCACACAATGGCATTCAAACACACACACACACACACACACACACACATATACACACACACATAATAAATAAATTAAATCTAATAAACAAAAAGTAAACCAGAAGATTACATCTGTCCTATAGGTTATCAAGCATTTAACATTGTAGAATAAATTCTTTAAAACAGTTCAGAAATATAACCATTGAAATATTAAGTATTTCATGAATAAAACAAAAATTGACAAAAAGTCTAAATATCACTCTCAAAAGTATGAGACTTTCTTGTGATATTATAGAACTCCTTGCCTTTGCTTAAGAAACTATTCCACATTTTTATGGGAAGAATTTTTAACACTAGACACCTAATATGCTTGAGCAGTTAGTGATTTAATGTTCCAAAAAGAAAAACATATTTTGCAGAACTTTTCTTTTCTTTTCTTTTTTGACGTTGTCCCGACTCTTCCATTATTATCATTTGAAAAGTTTTTCAACAATTTAATATTTTACATGGCATTAATTTTATATCATGTATTTCAGAGAAAAGCATGTAATGCCATGAATTTTCTGTTCTCTAATATTTACTCCATGTGGCATCAGCAGGCTCTTACCATAGAGTCAATGGTAAGATCGGTTGAAAATCAGTTGGCAGCACAAGCAAAATGATGATCTGTGTGGTTGGTATAGTATGCACCCCAATAAACTTATCTGGGGTCAGAGAATAGAGCAGACACTATATTAAACATAGAGGTTAAGCAATGGTAGCACAAGACTTTAATACTAGCCTCCAAGAGGCAGAGATCCATCTGGGTCTCTGTGAGTTCAAGGCCACACTGGAAACATCCAGGCATGGTGACACACACCTTTAATCCCAGGAAGTGATAGCAGGAAGTAGAAAGGTACATAAGGTGTGAGGACCAGGAACTTCAGCTTTTTAAACTTTGAGGATTTTAGCAACAGTTAAGCTGAGATCTATTCAAGTGAGGATTCAGAGGCTTCCAGTCTGAGAAAACAGGATCAGCTGAGAAGTTGATGAGGTGAGGTTGGCTCTGGCTTATTCTGTTTCTCTGAACTTTCAGCTTTCACTCCAATATATGGCACCAAGTTTTTTATTAAAAAGACTTTTTTTTTAAGATTCATCTACAGATCTGTTTTGTTTTGTTTACCAGAAATCATGTACAACATGACAAACTTGCATTTTTCTTTTCTCTGTCAAAAATATATGCTCGTGAGATTAAGACAGAAACATTGGAGGAATGGCACTGTATAATTATTTATAAGCAGGATCTGAAAATTTTGCTTTATTAACATGAAGCTGTGGTGGTATTGTGTTCCCCAAAATATTGTGTACCTTAATAAACTTATCTGGGGTCAGAGAACAGGAACAGCCACAATATTAAACAAAGGTTAGGCAGTGGTAGCACACGCTTTTAATCCTAGCATTCCAGAGGCAGAAATCCATGTGTTCAAGGATACACCCAAGCATGGTGACTCACGCCTTTAATCCCAGAAAGCAAGCCTTCAATCCCAGGGAGTGGTGGTAGAAAGCAGAAAGGTATATAAGGCGTGAGGACCAGAAACTCGAGGCATTTGGCCTGGAGAAGCATTTGGCCTGGTTAAGCATGTGGCTGGTTAAGCTTTCAGGCTTCTAGCTGCAGTTCAGCTGAGACCCATTCTGGATGAAGACTCAGAGGCCTCCAGTCTGAGGAAACGAGACCAGCCGAGAAGTTGGCCAGGTGAGGTTAGCTGTGGTTTGTTCTGGTTCTCTGATCTTCCAGCTTCACCCCAATACCTGGCTCAGGTTTGATTTTATTAAAACTCTTTAAGATTCATGCTACATGAAGCTCTTAGATAAGTTTTCATAAGATATATTAATGTTGCAATGAGGAAATTTTTATCAGATAGTGCTTCTGAGACAGTAATATGGGCATTCCTGACACTTTATATGCCAAGGTGTAATAAAAACAAAAAATTACAACTACTGAAATAATTGGCTCAAATATTCCCATCAAAATATGACAGAGTCTATAAGGAAAATCCAGAAAATGAAGGTGATAAAAAAAACCTGGGGCTCATGTATCTCCATATTACATCTGTTGTTTCAGGGTAGCTAGAGATCACTTGAATGACTTCTGAGTGGCAGTGTTAATGCTGAAGGATATAATTCCAATAAAACTTTTCCATTGTTGTGTATTGGTACTTTGCTGTGGTGAACTGCATGAAAAGGTTGATTCAGCTAGATCTGATGTTCACAGAGAAAAACAGCCTGTCCAGCATAACTGCCTCTGCAAAGTTGGGAGGTAGCACAGCTGGTCTTTATAGCAAATAAAATGAAAACTACAGGCATTTTATGATCGAGCCTTGAAAGTCACACAGCCTCAGAACTGCAGTATTCAATTTGTCACAGAAGCATAAACTGGCCCCAATTCAAGATAAAGCAGCACACTGCTCACCTAGCAGTGGAAAATTAGTCATGAACAAGTACACCCACTCTTAAAGCTTTTAAACCCTACCTACAGATTATCCACATCATGTTTATGTAAAACAACTTTGTTCCTTCCCTTGATACTCCAAAAACTCGGTCACTTTAGAACATCAGGCTCAGGCTTACATACAGGATTTCATCAGCTAGATTGCAATCTATAGGTTTAGACTGTTTCAGAACAGTCTCCACCACTGCCAACAAAAATGATCTAAACAGAAAAATGATCAGTCCCTCTCATCATCAGCATAAAATAGAAGTAAAGCTATTACATGACACCAGAACCACCTACATCCCAAGGGGAATGAGGAAGATCCCTGGAAATCACTGGTCCATGAAATTGTGAAATTAATATCTCAGTGTGATTGGTTTCCTGATTCTACTCTAGTTCTGCTTCCCAGAAACGGTTGTTAGTGATGTTACAATCATCTGCTTCATTTGTTCTCCTTTTACCACAGGAAGTAAAATTATGTCATCCGTTCAGTAATTTTTTCAGCCTTTTTATTTTTCACTGATGTTTCATAACCCAATGTTTTCCTCTTTCTGCAACCTAGAAACCATATAAAGTCTCCAATAAACTTGTTTGTATTTAAACCCATTAAATAAAATAATATGTACATATTGCCTTGAAATGAACCTTTCTTCATTTTAGCTTTCTCTACAACTTCTCTGAGAATAATAATGAAAGTAGAAAAAGATATTCTACTATTTAAATGAGACAGACTGTAAAACATGCCTTCGAATTATTATTTTTCTGTATGAATGATCTTATATGGCTTAAGATTAAATCTTTTTGTGATGTTACCAAAGCAATTTATAGTCACACTTGGCTAAATGTAGACTTTAGACTCTATTTCCATGATAATGCTATGTATTTTATCTACAGATTCTCTCTTATTTGGAGTTTTAATATAGGAGAGATTATGCATACAAATGCATAAAAACTACTATGTATAATTCTCTATTTCCTTAGAATTCTTGAAGATGAACAATTTTAAGTCTACAAAATCTCTGTATCTTCACTATATTTTATGAACTAGATGAAACCAGCTCTTCCATTGATGACCCTTTCATTTTTTGAAGTCATATGAATCAACAGATATATTTTTGATGTTTTACATCACTACAGGTGAGCATTTGATAACCACAATTAAACACTTATCAGGAGAGCCCAGCCAACTACTGCCAAACGTTTGACAGTTGTCTATGTGGTCCAGTGTATGAGGCAGGGAACAAAGCCCCCATATCCTCTGAATTCTGGTCACTCCACATCCCTGTAGCTGCCTCTGGGTTTCCAAAGCCACCTTCTGAACTCTCCATAACCCTTTGGGACCCAATAGAACTCAGCCAGAAGATAGTCATGGACCATTCAGAAAAATTTTGAGATACAGGATCAATCTGTTAAGCAAGAAGAAATTTGCTCAAAGTAATTTTATCTAGGAAACCTCAGCTACTAAGCATCAACTAACATAGAAAAAAAATAAGCATGAGCTTGTAGCCTTCAAAACCAGACTAACAGAGGACATAACATTTCAACCCTATTATGAGTCATTACCTCTTTGGTACATTACAAACATCTCCTCTGAAGAAATAAAGGCAACTTGAATATAAAATAAACTTAGGACTATTCCACCAACAAACTAACTATAGTTTTATAACTCCTAGTGCAGAAACTACAGCAAAAAGTGAAGATATAATGACTGCTCCAAATATTTCATATGCCATAGTAATGATCCTTAATGAAAATCAATTGGAAAAATCTCCAGACAAAGAAGTGAAAAGAAGAACTTTAGCTATCTTTTAAATAACTCCAAAAAGACATAAAAATTTTTCAAGAGAACAAAAACAAAGAGGTGAATGAAATAAAGGAGTTGATGTAAGATCTGAGAGTAATATTCAACAAAACACTGAACTGATGAAGGAAACCTAAACTGAAATGCTGCTGGAAATACAAAACATTGTTAAGTCAAATAAAATTCTCACTAGAAAAATAGACTCTGTGGAATTAAAGAGTAACAGGTTTTGAAAATGAGGTAGAGGAGTTTAATTAGATTATAAAGGTCAATGATAGATGTAGAAAAATATGAATAGAACATTGTAGAATTCTGGGATATCATGAAAAGACAGTAAAGTAGTATAAACAGATATATTTTGTATGAGTAAAGAGTGATACTCTGCTGTGGAATGTCATTCTGTATGCTGTAAATGTTTGTTAATAAATAAAATGCTGTTTGGCCAGTAGCCAGGCAGGAAGTATCAGGGGATAAGCAAACAAGGAGAATTTTGGGAAGAGGAAGACTGAGTCAGGAGACGCCAGCCCACCGCCCAGGAAGCAGCATGTAATAGCACACAGGTAAAGCCCCGAAAAACATGGCAACATATAGATTAACAGAGATGGGCTGAGTTTAAGTGTAAGAGCTAGTCAGTGGAAAGCCTGAGCTAATGGTTAAGCAGATTTAATTAATATAAGCCTCTGTGTGCTTACATGGGGGATGTGATTGGAAATATTTGTCCCGAATGTGGGCCAGGCAGGACACAGCAAAACTTCAGCTACAATACTCCCTAAAGGATATGCCTACTTAAATAAAAACATCAATTCCAAGCATGGCCTAATTCTCTAGTAGTTATAGTTCATAGAAAACACAGAAATCAACAGAACTTATGGCCATTTCTCTTTGTTGCCCACCATGACTAACGGGTAAAAATCTTATTGTTCAAGATATACATAGATTGCTAGACATAGAGAAATAAATCTCAAAATAACAGTGACACCCCCCCCCCCACACACACACCTTCTGTGTGAACCTCTCTCTCTCTCAGGTAGCTTTCATAGTATGGGAAGGTGCTATGCTGGGGCAGGAGAGGGAGAGATATCAATGGTCTTAATTAACTATCATTGCACTTTTTATGTTAAAAGATAGCCAGGTAGCAATGATATGTCCAGCGGTGCAACAACGGCATGGCTCAGACATAATAACCAACCTCTTTCTGATTTTATTTAAGAACAGCACCACAGGAATAATACTATCATACATATAAAATTGCACACACAAAGACACACATTATTGAAAAAGAAAGAGATTTGGGGAGTGTGTGTGTGTGTGTGTGTGTGTGTGTGTGTGTGTGTGTGTTTGTGTGTGTGCATGTTTGGGGAAGCATTTGAATTTTTCTATATCATACCATTTTTGAGTGAAGAAAAAAAATAGCAGAAGAGATAGGAACAAGGAGATGAGAGGAGACAAGTAGAGCAGAGAAAGTTGAGGCTAACAAGTAGAAAGTTTCCTTCCCTTATCTCTAATCACATTTTCCTGCACCATGGTAAATACGAAGTGCATGGCGTGACTAGGAATTGCATTTTTGTAGACACCAACTTCTTTTCCATGGGTTTGGCTCAATAACAATTTCTAGATATTAGCTAGTTGGATAAACACTATAACCACCTGTTCTTTAAAGTTTGAGAGGAACTGGTTTGAGATATGTAAGCTGGATTTGCTTTAGTTCTGTGAGATGGAGTGTGTGGACTTTATAATATCCTTTTGATTCTAAGGAATGTGGTGAGCATAACGTTAGCTGATTTCCTCAGGATAACTGCAAATAAGAGCCAGAAGCAGGACATGACATTGCATATTCCTCTTTTTATTTCTTTCATACTTTCAGAGTATAGGGAAGAAAGAATAGGTTATAGTTCAAATCCGTTTGTCTCTCAATATGTCTGAGTTCACTATGAAAAGAAAATAAATTGGTGAGACAAGACATAAAGGAAATGTCTGGATATTATGTTACTCTTAAACATCTTTTAAGAAATAGCTTAAGACTTTGTAGAATTTTTTTTTTCTTTTGGTATACTGGACTACACTGAATTTTGTAAGTCATTGTCTGCTCATGCATTCTCTTCTACAAATAAACTAAAAAGTCTTAAGAACAAAATGACTAGTTGTTTACAACACATTGCATAAATAAATCAAAATGTTATGTCTATTTAAGTAATGATATTAAATGTAAAATCATTTTAAAACAAGTTGCATGTCCTTCTATCCGTGTGTGTGTGTGTGTGTGTGTGTGTGTGTGTGTGTGTGTATAGTCAAACATGAAATTTTTATACTAGATGAATAATCTTTGACTGACATCAAATGCTTCCAATTGCACATTTGTCATCTTTGCTACATACACTTATGGACTATGGTCCTCCAGCTATTATCACTATTAAAACCCCATTCTGTAAAAGTCAAGACAAAGCAAATCATCTGCAAAGTATAATGTAAAGATTTGTTTCTTCAAAAATTAAAATGCATACCTAACATAATTATTGACATAGAACTCAAACATTTCTAGAATAGGGTAATTCTGCTTTATAAATATTGTCGTTTTTATTTAAAGTCATTTTAGTACGTGGAGAAACTATATAATTGTATATAATATATATATCCTAACAGATTACATTTTGAGTAAAATCAGTGAGTGATTTAGGTGAAGATACATTAAGGATTGTGAAAAAAAAAAAACATGCTCATTTTAGCCATGTACCGCTTGCCTCAGTTAACATAAACGAAGTGTGATATGGAACAGATGGTGATATAAAAGTAAAATAGTGTTTCCTTTCGGTTATTATATTTATATACCTTTTTATTGGGATAGAAACAGCTAACTTGGTAAGTTTTTTAAAAGGTGAGTGGAATTTTAGGAGCACATTTTTGAAGAAAATACTGTGATTCTGCATGATACACTGATGCTAGTGCAATATCACAAAAATAAAAATTCTTTAGTTACACATTCAATGATATAGAAATGAAGGAATGATAAGAGTATTTGCAAAATTTTATGCATACAAAGCATGATTGAAAATCACACTTAATAAATACCTTTCCACTGATGTTTGATGTATGAGGGATTAACTGAGATTAATACATTTTCAGCATTGAATTATGTGATAGAAAATTAATCACACACACACACACACACACACACACATACATACACACATGAGTGTATGTTTATGTATATGTGTAAGGGTCTCCATGATGTTGAAATGAATTACTACTCACAAAAATTATTCACTTTCCATCATATAACCAAAGAAATTGTATATACTATTTTTCTTACATGATTCTCATGAGAGTGTTACACAGTGTGTTCTTAGATAAGAAAATTGAAGGTCAAAAGTATTTATTTACATTTGTAGAGCAGATGTGTAGTGGAGCTATGATTAAACTTCCTTTGAACTTTTAAATATGTGCCACAAAATCAAAACATATGAAGAAAAATGGGAAATCACACAAAATTAACAGAGGTGATTTTATGTAACTTTCTATGAATCTCCATATGTGTATGTGATTTTCATGTACAGGGTTTAGTATGCAATATGCTAGCAAACATATTTCCCCCACTTTCTTAGTTTATTGATACAGTAGTTCCTTAAGATGATCATATACAATAAAATCCCAACATAGACATAAAATGTTATTTTTGACACTAAGCTCTTCCTTTATTAGAAGGTTTTTGTCTTTTTTATTATTTTTTGATATTTCAATATTTATATAGTTACATTATACTAAATAATATTCAAAACCAATTATAAGTTAAATTTAAAGCTCACAAATTTGAAAGAAGAACAAATATTTTATAATTTGAATACATTCTTTCTTGAATATACTTGATAATCTTACTGCTATGGGAAAAAAAGAATCTAACTGCAGCAATTTCATAGAAAATAGGTCCATCTTGGCATCCAGTTCATAGGGTACATTCTCTCATGACATAATGGTCTGCTGTTGGTAGCCAAAGCTTGAATACAGGACTTTTCACTGTTCAACAAGTCAGGCAAAACTATGATAGAACCATCAAGGACGACCTGAATGGACACACTTCTTTCACAATATTCTCAAATAGATAGACTATTTGGATGTTGAGTGTTCAAACCTATAGGGGAAATTAATATTTTGACAATAAAATAATTTTCATTTAATTAAAATTTAATTACAATATTCTTCTTGCTCCTCTTCCTTCTAATCCCTTTGATGCCCTCAGATCTGCTGCTCTTTATCATAATAAATATTTAAAAGAGAAAAAGTCAATGAGGAATTAGAACAATAATTGCCCAAATGATTTGAGAGTGCAGAGTGACAGAAAAATTGGGTCTTGAGAACCAACTTGCATATAAACACATAAGGATTTATATTAAAATTAGCAAACTTGCTGGGCTATATTGGTAAGGTTGAAATAAACATCACATTACATCATAAATTATAATGAAACATGAACCAGGATCTTTAAAAAGCACTAACAATTTTTTTGTAGCACTGGTTTCAATGATCTTACCAGATATTGTGAGAGGTACAGTTTCACAATTTTTCCTCTCTGTTAGCAATAAGATAAATTCAAAAGAAACACAATGTGCTAAAAGAATGCATTCTTCTGTGACCTGACCCTTGCCACTCAGCACACTTAGGATTTGAGCACCCCAAACCATGCCTGTCATACAATTTTCCTCATCTATTTGAGTTTATGTAAGATGTTCACTCAACATCACCATTGTGGTGAATAGCTACAGGATTCTCTACTGTTCCTTTGATGAGATAAATATTTATCATTCTTCTATGTGTAATCAACTGTGAAATTATGTGTTCTTTATCTCATGTGTATGGCACAAAATGATAAAATATTGCCTGTTTTGACCTACTGACCTAAAACATTTCTATTTTCATTGTCCTGGTTTAAGATCCACCTTGTCTATGATGGCATTCATTCTCACGGGGAATTTTTTTTCTTCATGTGACATTTCTTTCAAATAGTTAGTCAATTTTTATCTAAATTTTATTTTTTATTTCCTTATTAACATTGAGAGTAAAGCTGAGAGTATAAGAAAAATGATAATATCTTTAAGAAATAGTTTGAAGAATGCTGCCCATGTTTTCTTCTAAGAGCTTTATTGTTTTAGATTTCAAAATTAAGGACTTTGGTCCACAAGGATCCAATTTTGTCCATGGTGGTAGATGTGGGTATAATTTTAGTGTTTTACATGTAGACATCAGTTCTCTGCTGTATGTCTTTTACCTCTTTGTCAAATATTAAATGGTTGTAGCTGTGAGTACTCGTGTTTGGGGCTTCTATTTTATTTCATGGGTATAAAATTTATACCAAATTCTATTAGTATACATTGATATATTTCTATTTTATTCCATTGGTGTCCTGGTATATGCCAGTACCTATTAAATTTATTGCTTTGTTTTAACATATCTTGACGTCTAGAACAGCAAAACCAATAGAATACATTTTTACTCAAGATTTCATTGACTATTTTGGGTCTTTTCTGTTCCATATGAATTTTAGGAATTTTTTTTTTGCTATTTCTGTGAAGAAGGGTATTGTGCTTGGAATTGTATTAAATCTATAAATTGCTGTTGGTAGGGTGGACATTTTCATAATATTAATTCTATCAATTCATGAAAACAGGATTTTTCCATTTCCATTTTTGAGTGTCTTTCAATCTCTTTAGAAGTTGGAAGTGTCCATTTTAGAGTGACACAAACCACCAGGAATAAGGGCCCTGACTGGTGAGGTGTTGAGTGAAACAGTGGGGATGAGAAGCAAAGAATACAAAAAAAAAAATATGAGACAAAAGCATTAGTTGACACTGGGATGTCTTGCATAAGCTGATGACCTATATGAAAAAAGTTAAGAAAGACAGTATATTATATACTATTCACAGGTGGAAAAATGTCAAAGGTCATCAAAGTACAAAATGAGACAATGTTGACAAAGAGAACACAGAATACCCCAGGCACAGTTTCCTTGGGAAAAAGAATCACAGACCAAGGGGAAGGGCTGGGTCCTCAGATGTCACAACCTTGACTCCACTCTGTACTGGCTGTAGTGTCAGACTGACCTTGCTACATCTATTCCTGTACAAGGGCAGAATAGTAAAGTTATCTTTGTTCTTTAATTAAGACTTCAAAGAAATTATTAGATTGGTCTGGCTCTCTACAACAGAGGTCTCTTACCTCCTTGTTTAGGTTTATTCCAGTACATTTTATTATCTTTGTTGCTAATGTATGTGGAAACATGCCCATGATTTCCTTCAGTGCAATTTCTGCTGGTGTATAGAAAGGCTACGACTTTTTAGAAGCTGATTTTGTTAATCACTTCCAGAAGTTTTCTGGTCAAATTTTTGAATGTAATAACATATCTTCTGCAAAATAGTGATATTTTGAGTTCTTCTTTTCCTATTTTTGTTTTGTTTTGTTTTTCAAGACAGGGTTTCTCTGTGTAGCTTTGTGCCTTTCCTGGAACTCACTTGGTAGCCCAGGCTGGCCTCGAACTCACAGAGATCCGCTTGGCTCTGCCTCCCGGGTGCTGGGATTAAAGGCCTGCGCCACCACCGCCTGGCCCTTCTTTTCCCATTTATGTCCCTTTAATTTCCCTTTGTTGTCCCATTGCTCCATCAAATTCTTATTGCCCTATAAGAATGAGTAGGGATAGTAGGAAGTCCTGTATTGTACCTGGTTTTATTGAGATAACTTACAGCTTTTCTCCTTTTAGAATAATATTGGTTGTAGAATTGTAGTATATAGCCTTTCCTATGTTGAAGTATGTTCTCTCAGTTTCTTTTCTAAGATTTTTATCATGAAAGCATGATAAAATATTAGATTTTGTCAAAGACTTAAGTAGAAACAGCAACCTAAGTAAAAATGCCTGCCACAGTGCATAGCAAAACCTTCCTAGAGCTGAGGTAGTTGAATACAGCTCCTGGTTAGATGCAGTTACCAATGGAATGCAGCTCTTGGCCAGGCTCACAGTGTATAAATCTTGGCTCTCACAGATCTGAGTGGGACAGAGCCCAGCTGCCAGTGATAAGCCAGATACCAATTTAAGGTTTGGCTCACATGGTCAGAAAAGACTAGAAACATACAGTAAATACATATCCATATAGCAAGAACCTCTAAGCAGGTTATGGTGTCAAGGAAAAGAAATGTTTATACATAGTCATAGGAAAAAATAAATTGTTGAAAAATAATAATAAAGTCTTTAAAGTGAGAGTAAAGGAATGTAACGGGGAAAATGACATAAAGATGGGAAATACACAGGGAGTCTGGATCCTTTATGGTGCTGTGTTTATTTTGAATTTTTGAATGCTGGTAAGTGAATGACAACTGCTGAGAGACACTGAATTGTAAAGGAGACTGATGAATTAAACTAATATACTTTAAGGATACATTAACCTTAAAATGGAAGTCTTAAAAGTATTGCATTGTGGAAGAGGTTATGCTTTTGTTTCCACAATAAACAAAAGGCTGTAGATTCCGTCAAAGTTAATAGAGATCAGGTTTGATTGGGGTAGACCTCCTTAATATCTTGGCTATAGGACATAAAAAAATTAACCAGAAAAACCTACAAGTGTTATATATCCTGATCACTCTGCATGGGAGCAGTTCTGAGACTAGACAACAAGTGTTACAATTAGCTTTCTCAGGATTTGATCATCACAATTTTCTCAGGGTCCTGTAAAGATATCATCATCCTCAGACAACAGGAAGCAGTCTAGAGAACACAACACAAACATTCCCAAGAGGTGGGGTGGGAGGTATTTGGTTATTCAGTGAATTATAGATGTTCATCATCAATTAGGGGAGATACAGGAATATAGGATAAAAAGACAACTATTAACCTCAAATATTTTACATTTGTATGGATTTTGGTACATTGATACAAACTTAAAGTAATTTTTGTTATAATAAATGTATGTTTCTACTCTTGTTTGGGTATTACACTTATGCAGCTCTTTTAAAAAGTAAAGCATAATTTAGAAATACATGTTAGCAGTTAGTCATCCACAATAATCAAACCTGTAGTTATGTTAGGTAGGTTTTCAAGGTTAAACACAGACATATTTTAGAAAGAAATGTGGTCTCCAAATGCTTCAGAGACCTACAGACTATGGCATTTAAGATGTTTAATAAACAAAGGCTTTTCATGACAGTGAAACATGCCTGCTTCTGGAAACACCAATCTATTTCATAAAAGGATTATGGGCGCTGAAGAAACTCTATATGGAGTTCATTTCATTGTGACAGACTAGCAGTTTGGGCAAAAAACTGTCTTTGCCTCAACTGCTGACAGTATACTCTCCATACTGGATATGCAGGACACAAAGGAAAGTAAGTGCCAAACTTTGTCAAAATAAGGTGGGACAATCCTTCATAATTCCTGCTTCATAGAAAACTCTCCTAGATAGTCTGCAGAACTCAAAGGAAAAAGACTGCTGAAATTTGACACACCAGTCTGAACAGTCCTTTAGAATTCCGGCTTCATATAAAAGTATGCCAGATATTCTAGGCCTGTAGGCCAAAGATGGGTGTCCCAATGTTGCAGAGGAACAGCCACATGTCCCTGTTGTTTCTATAGCTTTGCAAATGGCTTTTACTGTCCTTTCTGTCCACTTGGGGAATATTATATCTTTCTGGGGCCTTTGTTGGAGTTGAAGACTAGATAAATACAGTTAAAATTTTCCTTAGTTATGAAAGAAAGTAAATAGAGCTTTGGAATCACAAAGATAGGGTAGATAATAGATATTTTATCTGAACTTACCAAATACAAATGGACTGGTTATTGTAAATATAGTTTTTACTTGATGACTGTTCTTAATATATATTTAATGTGTTAAAGTTAAAACCTTTCTTTTTTCTTTTAAATTTTATTTTACAATATGATTTAATTCTACATATCAACTGTGGATTCCCTCGTTCTCCCCCTCCTGCCCCCCTCCCCTTCTCCCCAGCCCACCCCCCATTCCCATCTCCTCCAGGGCAAAGACTCCCACGAGGATTGAGATCAACCTGGTAGACTCAGTCCAAGCAGGTCCAGTCCCCTCCTCCCAGGCTGAGCCAAACATCCCTGCATAAGGCCCAGGTTTAAAACAGCCAACTCATGCACTGAACACAGGACCCGGTCCCACTGCCTGGATGCCTCCCAAACAGATCAAGTCAATCAACTGTCTCACCTATTCAGAGGACCTGATCCAGTTGGGGGCCCCTCAGCCATTGGTTCATAGTTCATGTCTTTTCATTCATTTGGCTATTTGCCCCTATGTTTTATCCAACCTTGGTCTCAACAATTCTCGCTCATATAAACCCTCCTCTTTCTCACCAATTGGACTCACGGAGCTCCACCCGGGGCCTGGCCATGGATCTCTGCATCCAGTTCCCTCAGTCACTGGATGGGGCTTCCAGCACAACAGTCAGGGTGTTTGGCCATCCTATCACCAGAGTAGGTCAGTTCAGGCTGTCTCTCGACCATTGCCAGCAGCCCACTGTGAGGACATCTTTGTGGATCTCCAAGGGCCCCTCTAGCACTCTGCCTCTTCCCATTCTTATGTGGTCCTCATTTACCATGGTCTCCTATTCCTTGATCTCCCTCTCTGTTCTTGATCCAGCTGGGATTTCCCGCTCCCCCAAGCTCTCTTTCCCTCGACCCTCGCCCTTCATTACCCCCACTCACGTCCAGGCTGTTCACGTGGATCTCATCCATTTCTCCGTCATTGGGCGATCCCCGTGTCTTTCTTGGGGTCCTGTTTTCCAGGTAGCCTCCCTCGTGTTGTGAGTAGCAGTCCAGTCATCCTTGTTCCACATCTAGTATCCTCCTATGAGTGAGTACATACCATGTTTGTCTTTCTGAGTCTGGGTTGCCTCACTCAGGATGATTTTTTTCTAGATCCATCCATTTGCCTGCAAACCTCATGATGTCATTATTTTTCTCTGCTGAGTAGTATTCCATTGTGCATATGTACCACATTTTATTTTTCCATTCTTCAGTTGAAGGGCATCTAGGTTGTTTCCAGGTTCTGGCTATTACAAACAATGCTGATATGAACATAGCTGAGCAAGTGCCCTTGTGGTATGATTGAGCATTCCTTGGGTATATGCCCAAGAGTGGTATAGCTGGACCTTGGGGGAGATTGATTCCCAATTTTCTAAGAAAGTGCCATATTGATTTCCACAGTGGCTGTACCAGCTTGCATTCCCACCAGCAGTGGAGGAGAGTTCCCCTAGCTCCACATCCTCTCCAGCATAAGGTGTCTTCAGTGTTTTTGATCTTAGCCATTCTGACAGGTGTAAGGTGGTATCTCAGAGTTGTTTTGATTTGCATTTCCCTAATAATTAGAGATGTTGAGCAATTCCTTAAATGTCTTTCAGCCATTTGTGTTTCCTCTGTTGAGAATTCTCTGTTTAGTTCTGTAGCCCATTTCTTAATTGGACTATTGGGCATTTTAATGTCTAATTTCTTGAGTTCCTTATATATTCTGGATATCAGTCCTCTGTCAGATGTGGGGTTGGTGAAGATCTTTTCCCATTCTGTGGGCTGTCGCTTTGCCTTGTTGACCGTATCCTTTGCTCTACAAAAGCTTTTCAGTTTCAAGAGGTCCCATTGATTGATTGTTTCTCTCAGTGTCTGAGCTACTGGTGTTATATTTAAGAAGTGATCTCCTATGCCAATGCGTTCAAGACTACTTCCTACTTTCTCTTCTAGCAGGTTCAGAGTAGCTGGATTTATGTTGAGGTCTTTGATCCACTTGGACTTAACTTTTATGCACGGTGATAGATATGGATCTATTTGCAGCCTTCTACACATTGATATCCAGTTATGCTAGCACCCTTTTAAAACCTTTCTTTTTATTTAGACAAAAAGGGGGGAAAGTTGTGGAATATTACTTTTACTATATAAAGACATATTAAGTTTATTTATGTTGCAGAATATTACTTTAACTATATAAATGTGCATTACATTTGTTTATACTAATTTGTTTAATTATGTAGATATGTGTTGCTGTTTCATCTTGCCTGCCTAAGGCACCTTACTGGTGTAATAAAAAGCTTAAAGTCCAATAGCTAGGTAGTAGAGGGATAGGTAGGGCTGGTGGGCAGAGAGAAAAATTAGGAGGGAGTATTTAGGCTGGATGGAGAGAGGGAAATGAGAAAAAAGAATGAAGGAGAAAGAGAGGGAGATGACCAGGGCCAGCCAGCCCGGCACCTGCCAGCCTGCCAGAGTAGGGAAGAGGGGAAGTAGGACATGCAGAAGGAAGGAAGGTGAAAGGCTGAGAGGCAAATGCAGATGAAGAGAAAGAGGTAAAATTAAGTTCTAAGAGCTAGTGGAACAAGCATACACTAAGGCTAGCATTCATAACTAATAATAAGTCTCTGTGTCTTTATTTGGGAGCTGGTTCATTGCCCAAAGGAAAGCTTGCTACACCATATAATCCAACTAAACCACTCCTTGGCATATACCCAAAGGATTCAACATCCTACTACACAGATACTTGATTGGCAATGTTCATAGCTGCCTATTCACAATGACCAGAAAAAAAGAAGCAACATAAATGTCATTTAGTAGATGAGTGGATATTGAAACTATGGTAAATTTTCACAGTGGTATATACTATTTGGTAGTAAAGAAAAAATAAAATAACTACATTTGGATGTAAATGAATGGACAATGAGAAGATGATATCTTGTTAGGTAATTCAGATCCAGAAAGAAGAAGAAGTCATGTGTTCTCACCCCTAGCTCCAAATTCTCATATGTCAGTACATGATATGAAGTAACCACAGGAATAAGGCAACTGTAAAGGAATGGCAGGTACCAGGTGATCGGAAGTGGCAAATGGAATAATGAGTAAGGGGCTTCATCTGGGGAATGGAGTGTAAGATCAGTAAGGAAAGAAAAGAAAAGCCCAAATATACCAAGGTTGTTTGATCAAGTCTCTAGGAATCAAACCATTTTGTGTTTACCTAAAATTATGCACAATACCTGTAAGTATATGTGTATGCATACACAAAGGAAGTTGAGTGACCTAGAGTAAAAATGTTCCCCAAAGAACCATAGACTATCCAATCTCCAATACTAGACATGAAAAACCTTCTTTCAGAGAGTTGGTCAGAGTAATCCAAAAGAGGTAAAATTAAGTTCTAAGAGCTAGTGGAACAATCTTATACAGCTTACTGATGTATTGATTAATTATTGGTTTTGTTTTTATTAGTTTCTCTCATTTGCTATTTTCACGTCTACAAATATTTGAATTCAATGATTATTTTTTAAAGAAATGGTGGCTCCGTTTTTATTTTAACTATACTGAGGTATATTCTTAGATACATTTACTGACAATATTTAATGGTAAAGAGCTACAAGACTTTTGGAGGGCAAATAACATAGAAAAGTTAAGCAAAGTGCCAGGCTTTGATAGCACAGGTCTTTAATTCCAGAACTCAGGAGGCAGAGTCAGGTGGATCTCTGAGTTTGAGGTCAGCTTTATCTACATTGTGAGTTCCAGGGCAGCAAGGGCTACAGAGAAATACCCTGTCTTGAAAAACAAACAAACAAGCAACAAAAAACAAAAACAACAACAACAACAAAAAGTCAAGCAAAGTGATGATTCAGCTTTCTGCTGAACTTCCCTTCTGATCTTTTAACCACTAACTTTGGATAATGTCCATATTGATGTTTTAACTTAGTTAAATGGAAAAATAGCCCCTCTCCTTTGGATTCTTATATAAAATGAACACAATAAGCAAAGTAAAATAGTAATAGCAGAAAGATAATAATCAATCAATAAATATTATTTTACTAATTTTAGTGATATAGGAAATTATACTAAAAATCAATAAACTGTAATTTACCAGTCCATGCATCTAACAATTCTAGGAAATACAAAATTAATGGAAGCCTAGTTTATACAATATGTGAAAATCTATGTGAGAATTGGAGAGTGGGATGTCGAGGTCTCACTAATGACCTTGGCAAGAAAGAAACAATCAGCAGAATCAGTGATCCATAAAGCCTGCTGCAAAGGTAGCCTAAAGGAGATCTTTGCAAAGAGAAAATCAGCAAAAAATAAGGAGGCACAGACTTACAGAAGCAACTGGGGGAAAACAATTGTGAGAAGGTTTGAATTGGTTTTCACTTTTCCTTTCAAAAACATCATCATGAATCATCTAAATGTATTATGCAATTAATACTTTGCAGTCTAAGGGAAAATAAATTGGATAGGACAGACTGATAAGAGAACTCTATTTTTTTAAGTAACAATCTATTATTTTATAAAAACAAATTTCATGTCAATTAATAATATACCTAACAATATATTTCATGTTGAATTGTGCAGTTACTTGGTATGAGTTGAAAATGGATTCATTAGGGAAGAATAATGTTCATTTATCATTAACAAAATTTACTTCTCCTTAAATGATGCAAGTTGAAAAGAAAATTAACAAGAAAAAACATTAATTCCATGAGTAAGAGAGTAGTAATTGACCAAGGAAAAACATAATTATATATTTCATAATTTCAACATGATATGGTATGTACAGTGCTACCACCAGTTCTTTTATGTAAGCTAGGATGTCAGTGATGTTTGTCAGAGTGTTGACAGTATTGTTAGAGAAAAGTTTCAATTTTAATAGCAAAAGTAAAAAATGCTTAATATCATTTCTTAATCAGGCATCTGTGTTTAAGTAAAGGAGATGTTCTGGGATGTGCTGGATTCTGTGAATCCTGGAATATTCTTTCCTAGATAGAAGTCATTTTATGATACAGTTTAGCATAGTAATGACCTTATTCTTAAATTACTTTTCTCATTATGTCTCTTATTTAAGGCACTAATTGTACTACTTCATTCAAAGGAATATTAAAAATTATTTTCATTAAAGTATTGTCTGTTGTAATAAACTCCCAAATAAAAACAGCACATAGCCAGATAAGTTTAACCAGGTAACTACTCAACTAAACACTTTCGTAGTCCCAAATTATATACATCTCAGTGAAATTCTATATAATTAAAAAGGCCTTTCTGAAACCATGGAGCTTTACTTTTAGGGTTTTGCACTATCATTTTTAAGTACAATTTTTGTTTGTTTGTTTGTTTTTTCAAGACAGGGTTTCTCTGTGTAGATTTGGAGCCTATTCTGGATCTTGCTCTGTAGACAAGGCTGGCCTCAAACTCACAGAGATCTATCTATCTCTGCCTCCCAAGTGCTGGGATTAAAAGTATGTGCCACCACTGCCTGGTTTCAGCTACATTTTTTAATTGAAATCTTGCACAATATATCTTTATCATGGAATTTCCTTCCACATTTCCTCCCAGATACTCCTCACCAAATTCAGACATTCTTTCCTTCTTACTTAAAAAAATCTAATAAGGAAAGCAAACAAACCAGAAATTTAAAAATAAATGAAAATAAAAGAGCAAAAAGCATGCCGGGCGTTGGTGGCACACGCCTTTAATCCCAGCACTTGGGAGGCAGAGGCAGGCGGATCTCTGTGAGTTCGAGGCCAGCCTGGGCTACCAAGTGAACTCCAGGAAATGCACAAAGCTACACAGAGAAACCCTGTCTCGAAAAACCAAAAAAAAAAAAAAAGAGCAAAAAGCATAAAACACATATCATTAAAACACAAAAATCATAAAATGTAATGTAAAAAAATCAAAATAAAATAATTTGAGACAGAAACTCTACAAAGACACTAACTGTTGAGTTCATTCTGTGATGGCTATCTACTGGTGGCCATGGGTCCTATCATGAAATTCAACTTATATACCCATTGAGACTTCATTGGAGAAAACTGAGTTTCCCTTTGCAAGTAGTTGTCATTTAGATATAGCATCTTGGTTAAGGAAAGAAGATCATGTCCACTTCCTCCTCTCAATTCTGGGACCTGTGCAGGACCCATGAATGCTGCCAGAGTTGCTTTGAGTTCATACATGTGTCCGTCCTGTCTCTACCGTCTTATCTCCTCTGTATTTTCTATCCCCATTGGCTCTTACATTTGGTTTCCTTGTCCACAGAGTTCCCTGAGTCCTGAGGGGAGGGCTTTGGTGAAGACATCCCATTTAAGACTATGTGTTCCAGGATCTCTCATTCTCTTACATATTATCTAGTAGATCTCTGTGTTAGTTCTAATCTCCTGCAACAGAAAACTTCTATTATGCTAGCTGAGAAACACAGAAAATAAGGGAACAGTAGAATGTTAGAGGTCATTTTACTCTTATGCTCCTTTAGCAGAACATGAGTATTAGGTTTTCCTCTAGGTCCATGCCTTACTATCCTCAGGTTCTTGGTCTCCCAATCAGTGTGAGACATGGATACCATCTAGTGGAGTGGGCCATAAATCAAATCAGAGAGTGGTTAGACACTTCACAACATTTGTGCCAATATTGCTCTAGCATATTATGTAGACAGAGTCATCAGAGTAGATTGCAGTATTTGAAACTGAGTTAGTAGTTACCTTTCTCCTCAGCTAGCATGCAAGATACCTTCCAGAACCCTGAACATTAGTCAATAAGAATCAAGTTTCTAATTAGGCATCATCTCAACTTCTCCTGTAAATGAGCTATGCAAGTGTTGTCTTCAGCAATAGGGTCTTATGCTAAGTTTGTGGAGGGCAAACAAAAATTTTTTGGTGCATATCCCCTCCAAAAAACAATCTGTAACAAATAAGAAGGGAAATAAAATAAAACCCAGTTTCCTTTGGATCCTCTTTCAGCATGCAAATGTCCTTGTTTCTGTATCTCTCTCTTTCTCTTCACCTAACACTCAACTTTCTGGGTGCCCTTTCTAATGTTACACTGTATCTGTACCTAACTGCTGCTTGCAAATATCCACATGTACATTTCAGTCTATGACATGCTTTTTAGAGAACATTCTGTTTAGTTTTTGAGTTTCAGTAACCTTGATTAACATTACTCATTTCAAGTCCCCACATTTCTCTGAAACGTTCATGTTTTCATTTTTCATTGCTTAATTGTATTCCATTTTCATATGCACATATTTTCAGTCTATAGCCATCTGTCCATGGAAATCTACTTTGGTCCCATTGTCTTGCTATTGTTAATAGCAAATAGTTCATAATATCATCATAGTCCAGTAAAGTTTAAAAAACATACACTATAGGCAGCATTGAACACAAAATTATGATAGCAGAAAAATAGTATATGAAAGTGTGTATATTTAAGTGTGTGTCCATGTATCACACCCAATCTAGTTTTAATCAAAAGCAATGGAAAGGGGATAAATAATTTTAAATAATATTTTGTTTTGACCTGTTTTCTATAGTTTCAGAAAAACTATAAATGACAGAAACAATAAAAGCAGTTCTTTTGCATTCTTATTTTTTAACTAAGCATGTGACAGTTTTTGAGGAAAATCAGGTTAGCACACTTTCAGTATCCTTCTGCAACTTCCCAACTACTTACCTACTACAAAGGGAGAAGTGGGTACGGTGGAGAACCATGGCAGACACCCACTAAAGCAAATGATCAGGATAAATTTCTTTCAAAAGAAAATTTATCATTAGTGTTTGGAAAAAAAATCTGTCACCAAGTGTCCTACAGTACACCCTTTGGTCACTATGTATTGAGAGTCTCAATCAGGGCTTAGTGATAAATTAGACAACAGAAATTACTAAAAAATATTACTGATGTGAGTTGTTTAAAATGTGTAAATTTCCTCATAGAGTTTAAAATTGGGACATTTTAGTTAAATCAAGATCTCTGTGTTTTTACTTAGTCCCCTTTTAAAATGTTGGGTGTCTGGCCAGTTTGTATCTTCCTTCCCTCATTTTGACTGCTTCCATAACACAATGTTTTATAATGGTATCTGATTGCCTCCATACATATTGATTTATTTATGCATAATTTGTTTTGGCTAGCTTTATAGAATATTGAATCTATACCAACATATGTCACACTATGCATTTTAAGCCTTTCTTGTCTCTCTATATGTGTACATAAGTACTTCCATCTTGTTGCTCTCACGGGAAGAGAGAAGAGTAGAAGAATGTTAGTTCGAGGAAAAGAATGAAAAGGGCATGGCGGGAATTTACTTAAATTTGTGCTTTCATGTGAATTATTGTACATCTTAACTCAGTAGGTATATATCCTTGTTAATAAAAATAATCTCATTACCAAGTTAATATTTCTGGAAATAAACATAGAAAACATGTTGTATAGATCTGCTTCCAAGTCTGAAGAGTTTCTGGTGAAAAGAGGAGAGTTGATCAGCTGCAGCCTGCTTGTTTACCATGGGCAAGGCCCTGGATTGGCTCCACAGCACTGAACACAAAGGCTTTCAGGCATAAATGTGGGAACCTTAGGCTTGGCTTAATAAAATGAAAACAACAAAGGAGAGAATTCACATAGGTTACAATGAAAGGGGAAAGTTTGCTGTGGGTTTGGTGGTCGCAGCACAATGTACAGCCAAACTAAGCTGAAGTAGAAAATGTAGGACTTTAATCTGGAAAAGGATAACTGAGCAGATTTTAAAGTTGCTGTCAGCTGGGCTCCATCTAGCCTTGATTTTCTTGCTCTGAGAGTGGCTTCTCTTTCAACTCAAGGTCAGTGTTGATGCAGTCTTAAAACATCAACAGGAGTAAATTTGATTCTGCAGGAGCCTCAGGCTATTGCTTGTGTTTTCTCTCATTCTGTGGCTGTATCTGTCCCCAAATGCCCATTCATATAATCATTTCCATCATATATTAATAATAGAACTTACAAGGTTAGACTCTAAGTTCTCAACAAAAACACAGTGAAAAAAGGAATCCTAAATCTATTCTGAAAACTGAAATAATCAAAGCTTTTGAATCAATGATTTTTATATACCATAATAAGTCTAGTACGTCAAATGAATGTTAGTGTTTAAATTCTAGTTAATTGGAAAGATTATATAGTAAGCTAAATAATATGAATGTAAGTGTGCAAATGTACTAAATATGGATGAATAGAAGAAGAAAAAAAAAGGGACTGTGATGGCTCTAGCTTTTATTACCAGCACTCATTAGGCAGATGCAAGACACAGGAAAATCTGTGAGTTCGAGGCCAGCCTGGTCTACAAAGTGAGTTTTAGGACATCCAGTGCTACATACAAAGAAACCCTGCCTTGAAAAACCAAAACCAAAACCAAACAAAAAAAGTAAGAAAGAAAAGAAAAAGTATATGAAAGAATTACACAGAAAAAGATTTGTTGAGCACCTGACTATGGAACACATAATAAATGTAAGGATTGCCATTAAGTGGGCTGGAGAGAGAGCTCAGAGATTATATATTAAAGAGTATTTACTGCTTTTTTTGACACCCTTTTCTTACTCCAACAGACACTGAACACACATGGTAAACACACACACACACACACACACACACACACACACACACATACATATATATAATTATTCAAATTTCTCTATATATGATTATATATAATTAAATATCATTTTAAAATACATCATTTATTTTATTTTTTTAAAAAGTATGTTATTACTTTTTTCTTTAAAGAAAAGCAATTCTAGAGGATGAGCTAATTTGTGAAGTTATTGATATGTATCTTAATATGTATTTTTCAACATATTGAAGAATTTAATGCCAAAACTGGAGGTAGAATATTTTACAGATTGAATTTTCAAAAGTTAAGTATTAATTGAAGAAGCAGATGTGTATAAACTCTTGAACCTTGGAACAATACAAGTGGTTGAGCATATTTTGCATCAAATTCATGTTCCTTTTAAACATTGAAACAAATTTCTCCTAACCGTTACAATGTAGAGTATGTTTCTATGTCTACCTCCTTGAGGAAATGTTTTCCTTTGGCATTTCTGATCTAAGATGTAGAACAATAGGGATATTATATGATAAGTCAAGTCTACCTTACTTTCAAACCCTCTTACTCTCTACAGAAAAAAAAATGTAGCCATCATGCTGTGGAAAGCCAAAGCCACATCCGTGGGCTGGGTGTTATGCATAAGTTCTCTATGGGTAGTGTTGAACTATGTGCATTCTGTAGCCATTCCCAGTCAGTTTCCAGATATGCAAGAGACAAAAGGATCTTAGAATAAGATCCCAGGGTGCCAGGGATGTGTCACAGCAGTTAAGAATACTAGAACACGCCAGGCGGTGGTGGCGCACGCCTTTAATCCCAGCACTCAGGAGGCAGAGGCAGGCGGATCTCTGTGAGTTCGAGGCCAGCCTGGGCTACCAAGTGAGTTCCAGGAAAGGCTCAAAGCTACACAGAGAAACCCTGTCTCGAAAAACCAAAAAAAAAAAGAATACTAGAACACTAATTTGTTTTTGAAGAGTTCCCAGGTTCTGATCCCAACACTGAAATATTGTCTCATCACCACCCAAAGAGAATTTCCAGAGGGTCTACTGCCCTTTTCTGATCTCCATGGGCTTCAAACATGATGGTGGCAAGCATTCACATATGCAGGCAAAACACTCATATACAAAAATCCTTTTTTCTCATTCCTTTTTTATTAAAAAATGTGCCTGAACTGAACTAGCTTGCCCCAGAGATCAGACTGGTGAATACCCTAACTGTTATCACAGAACTTTTCTCCAATGACTGATGGAAGCAGATGCAGAAACTCACAGCCCATCACTAGACTGAAGTCCAAGAGTCCAGTCAAAGAGAGAGAAGAGGAATTCTATGAGCAAGTGCAGCAGGATCATGATGGGGAAATATGAAGGAACGACCAAACCAAACTAGAAGTAACAAAATACTTTTTTAAAAAGATGAAATTCCCTCAGCCTCTACTCTTCCATCTGCCTTTTGAGATTTTCCAACTGTGTTGACCTTTTGAGATTCTAGTACACACACCCTGTAATCGTAATTATATGGGATTCTAAAAGCCAGGCTGTGGTGGTGCACATCTATAATCTGAGCACTTAGAGAAGGCAGAATCAGCAATTCAAGACAAGTCTGGATTCCATAACTACTTTGAAGGCAACCTGGGCTACATAAAACCTTGTCTCAAATAGGAAATAAAGAGAAATGGAGGAAGGAAGGAAGGAAGGAAGGAAGGAAGGAAGGAAGGAAGGAAGTGATGTGTAGGTGGAAGATTCTCACTCACCTGCCTGTTCCCAAACACCTAACAGCTGTTTCATAAATAATTGACTCCAAGGCTTAATATTACTTATAAATGCTCAGTCAGTAGCTCAGGCTTATTACTAACTAGCTCTTACACTTAAATTAACCCATAATTGTTATCTATGTTTAGCCATGTGTCTTGGTATCTTTTCTCAGTGCAGTATTCTCATCTTGCTTCCTCTGTGTCTGGCTGGAGACTCCTGACTCTGCCTTTTTTCTTCCCAGAATTCTCCTAGTCTTTTCGGCCCACCTATACTTGCTGCCTGGCTACTGGACGATCAACATTTTATTAAACCAATTCAAGTGACAAATCTTTACAGTGTACAGGAGCATTATCCCACAGCAGGGTTGCTGCTTTGCATAGGAAGACATAATGTGCTAACAATGTCAGAACATGTTCTTAGCCATTCTCAGTCATTTAAAAGTTCTCAGCCTGGGTCATGGATATGGTAGAATAAATATCAGTCACAACCATTTCACCATTTCTGATATGAGATGATAATTAAAGTCTAGAGTGTCTTGCAGATGGAGGAGTATTACAGGTGCCTTCTCCTCTGATGTACTGGCACTTAGAATACCACACCCCAAATGAGAGTACTAGGACACTTCTGTTATTATCATATAAGTAAAACCAGTAAGCACTGAGCTAGTACTCATAGGGAGAGACTGAAAAATGATATAGCTTAAAAAATCCAGAACTTTTTCATATTAATCTATAAAATAATGTGATTATTTAATTAATTATGCATCCTGGCCCTTATCACAAATCCTGTGAGGCAAGTACTATAATTCTTACACCAACTTTACATGTACAATTTTAAATTAAGAAAGACTAGGAAACTTCCCTCAATGCATCTGATGAGTTCCTTGTAGATAGGGTGTATATATACATGTTCTGTCTTGATCTCCACATTACTAATCCCTATATCATTATGCCTTTCAAGGAAACCTAGAGAAGTTAATGACCTCAACCAAGATGAAACACTTGATTACATATTGGTTTAAATTAAATTCAAGTTTCTTAACTCCAATTTCATGTTTCTTTATTCAGTCTGCCTAAATAAATGACTCTAATTAGTAATTCTTCCTCTTTTCTCTGTGAATTGAACAATAATTAAGGCAATTAACATGTATTTTTCTAAAAATACATGGCTTAAAACTTACAAGAATTATGTACATTGGGCATAGCAGGATACCAATCAGGGGTCATTAAATAAAAGTAAGTTAATTAAAGGAATTAAACTGTTTCTAGCCATGGACCTAAAAATATACAAACTTTTTCTGCTCTATTAAATATGAATTATGTCCTTGTATCTTCCTTTTCGAGAGGCTCAGAAATATCTGGAAGTAGAAAATAAGAACCATCGAAGATAGCAACAATCCAACAGAAACAGCACATTGAAATTTCCTCAACGGTTGTCATTACAGATGTTCACAGGACACAATTGCTTACCATGAAGGATGACTTTCTCCTGCAAGGCTGCTATTTCTTTAGCTGAGGGATGCATGTGAGAAAGAAGTGAAATACTCGTAGCAGGTGGCTGCTTCACACTGTCTTAGGAGAGGAGTAGCTGTCAGTCTTAAAGAGTGCCAAGACTATTTCTTCAGACCACATTCGAGGAATGGGGATAGTCTCACCTTTTCAGTCCCACAGTTCCTTGACACGTGCTGGTTCTGCACCAGCACCATCTGGTCTGACATGCAATTCATGCAACATTAATATGGTGAAATGTTTTATCAAGTATCTTGAATGTTTTCCTTTGCTATTTTTATTGTCCAGTTCATTGTAACAAAAATTCTGTAAACAGCCTTGTAACTTGATTTAATTTTCCATTTTTGTGTCCTTTGTTTTAACTTTTCCACTTAGTTTTACCTTCTGTGATTACAAAATTTCTGTGTAATCAAGCCTTTAATCCTATAGTTAAACACTGGCATTCTTCCATGAATACTATATTAATTAATCTATTCTTGATAAGAGTGTTTCCCATAAATTAAATTCAGTATTTAAAATTATTCTTTAGTCCTTTCTTCTAGGAGCTAATAAAATGTTTTCTGGTTTGTTTCTCAGTTGTTCCTTATTTTTACACGAACCCAAATATGAACATGTACCATAATACTCATCATGGATAGCTATTCCTAATTTTTCTCATTAATGTTTCTCAATAGTAAATATCAAAATTATATAGAGTTGAAAATGCAATATCTGGGTCATATTATCTTATATATGTATATATATGTATATGACTTGTATATATATATATATATACACACACGCATGTAGTGATATATACATCACTACATATATGTGTTATTTTGTCAACTATACATATATAGTTAATAAATGCATCTTTTCCAACATTTCAAATATATATTTTTCTATTCAATCTTTATTATATATATAATGTATATATTTATTATATATATAGGCAATTTATTCACTGATTTGAATGTTATTTATTTATATAATCTTGAAACATTTTATTCTTTGTCACATTATGTACTAAATTCTATTTTTCTATAACATAGAAGATCCCTAGAAGAGCATTTTTGAAGAGCAATTATTCCAATGAACTTACACATATTTTAAATATCTGAGCAGGTGATGACTTTTCATGGTGACTAATTTTCAGAACTGAAAAACTGGAGCTTTGCAACCTTTGTCAATAAAGTAAGCGTTGGCAATTCCACTTAACAGTTTTAATGAAGGAACTGTAGCACTGAGTCTGCTGTAAAGTTCTTGATAAAAACGCCACACTTTGTGAGTGGAATAATTATCACTGTGGAGTAGGCATAAAATACCCCCACCAGATTTGAGCCCCTAGACATAAAACACAAGTTACAAAAAATTGAAACCTGATGGAAGGAACATAAAATGATTCAGCTTAGGATTATTTCCTCCTAATATTATAAAACTATTAACAGTAAAATAAACATATTTAGCAGCAAATGCTTTTCATATGTAGCACCAGTTCACTAAGATGCATTGATGAATATCATTGCTAAACATATTTTATTGTTCACGCACCACTAGTCTTTGAGTTTCCAAATCTAGCCTTTAAGTATTTCTATCTTCAATAATGTGATATAGTCATATTCTTTTCATTCTAAAAATCACATTGCAAAGTTGAATGAAGAGAACAGAGTCAAGTTTGGACTATGTTATATCACACAAGTTATGAAAAAATACACAGTTCTTAGTCAGGCAATATAATCTCCTTGTCGCTTTTCTAATATTTCCAAATTCTCTTTATCTTAATAAATAATACTATCTATTAATTAACATGTAATTTATTAATTCTTTGTAGCAAGTTATAAAGTGTTTTTATTTAAAGAACAGATTTTAATTTTGTATGAAGCCTTATACATTACTCACTTAGGTATATTTTACATTGCTTCTTCATTAATTATTTTAAAAATATGTAAAGATTTTTAAAATATGTGTAAGTTCATTGGAATAATTGGAACAAAATTTACTGTAATTTTGTAGCAATATTAATAATTTTCATCTCTGTAATGAAAAATAAGATAAAAGTAGCTATATTTTATCATTCTTTATTTGTATAGGTGTACAGAAAATAATAGCCCATAGAAAAATTGAATGAAGGAAGGTTTCACAGGAAAAACTGTACAATAGGTTGCATTTTGAGATGAACTCTTAAATTCAAGATTCCATTCTTTTTCCAATAACCAAATTTTGCATTCATTTGGTCTAAGGCAGTGGCTTCTCAACTTCCTTCCTAATGCTTCTAACCTTTACCACCGTTCTTCATGTTGTGCTGACCCCCAGCCATTAAATGATTTTTATTGCCATTTAACAACTGTAATTTTGCTACAGTTATGAATCATAATGTAAACATTTGTATTTTTCCATGGTTTAAGTGACCCCCCATGAAAGAATCATTCAACGCCCCCAAAGGTTTCAAGACTCACAAGTTGACAACCACTGGTCTAAGGGAGTATCTCAAGTCCTTCCCTAACATCTTTCTTAAGCAGAGTTCCACCAGCATCCTTTATTCCCATAAGTCAACCTTGCTTTGTGTTTCAGGATGGAGGATGTAAATGTAAAAAAACAAAACAAAACAAAAAAACCCCACCAAATAAAAAAAATAAAATCTGTAAAAATTTACCTCACATTTCTTCTTTTGAAGCCCTACATATGCCTGAAGGAAGCCAGAGACCCTTCTAGGCACTTGAATGTCTCTTTTGCATCTTGGTAAATTTGATCCATCAGTTAAGAGTCCTTTTATTTTATTTTCAGTCTGTCATCTTCTAGTGAGTCCCTCTCCCACTGAAAACAAACAAACAAACAAATTTAAAGGAAATAGAAAAGTACATTAAAAAATTCATGTTTCTTCCTCCTATCATATCTAATATTCTTTTCCTTTAAAATTAAATATCTGAGGAATGAGTGGGCACCTCTTCTTATTCCTTCTTTTATTCTTTTCTTTCATTATGCATTTTATAATTCAAGCTAATTATTAACTGCCACATGTATAGTATATTCTACTAGATTGTGCTATGCATCCAATAATAATACAGAGGTCATATTGATCATATTTATATAAATGTACCAAGAGCAGACATTTTATATTCATTGCCATAACTCATGAAATGACAAATGAAGTATTACTTAAAACATATATGAAATTCATGTAGTGAGAATTTGATAAATGTCTATAAAACACAGTCAGCAAATAATATTCAACAAACATTCAAAATATGTACATTTGTTCATTCCTTTAACTTAGTAAGCATTGACTGATAAACAGCTATACACAAATTAGTCTATGAAGAAGTAGATCAGATAAGACAATGAAAGATTAACTTGACTTTTATGTAAGTAAATATTCAATGATGGCCATGGGAAGATTATGAAGAAAGAAGAGAACTATCTACACAACATAGATGTATAACAGAGAAAGACTAGAAGAAATGTGATGTACTTACATTATTGCATTACTTGTAGAGAGCAAGTTTGGTCCATGGAAGAATAGAGGAAGTTGATGGCAGGGGGTGAGACATGCACAGGCAAGACCAGAGATTCCTTTACTTTCCCATGAAGCTACTGTTACAATGCTGTGATTGGTTCTGCAAGATTGCCATTCTAGCACCCAGGTGACAGATGGCAGCCTCTGCTACATAGTGACTTCAAGGCCAATGTGGGACACACAGTGAGACATTATCTCCTAAAATTGACATTTAGATATGTTTGTGAGTGGTAGACTTCTCACAGTTATACATTGCCGTGGCCTAATCTCCAGTGTCACTAAAACAAAAATAAAAGCTTTACTTCAAAAGAGATGAAGAAAGGTGGTTCAGTTTGTGGATTTCTTACTTTGAGAGCAAGAATATTTGACTTCAGATTTCTTTGTGCTACACTATCGGGCATCCAGACAAAAACAAACACAGAAATGGTAGAAATAACTGACATTATAAACCAAATAAACTGAACATAAAATTACAGAACATTTCACCTAGATGTGAAAGGACAAACCTTTTTCTTAGAATACCGTGGCACTTTTTCCAAAACTGATCAAACACCTGAACACAAAGCAAGTCTATAGTGGTATTCTATTTGTACTGAAATGTGATTTTATTTGTATGTTAATAAATAAAGTTGCTTAGGGGTCAGAGCTATTAGCAAGCCATAGCGAAAGCCAGGGCGGTGGTGGTGCACGCCTTTAATCCCAGCACTTGGTAAGCAGAGCTAGGTAGATCTCTGTGTGTTCAAGGATACAGCCAGCATTGGAGACACACGCCCTTGATCTCAATACCAACCATAGAAAACGTGGGAGGTCTGGACAGAGAGGCAGTGACGAGACAGCCACGTAGTTGTGTTTATAACCAATGAGAAGGAAGAACCAGAACTCTTTATAAATCAGACGCACAGGAAGTAGCTCCCTTTTCGGAGAGCTCTCTTGGCGGAAGAAGCTAGCTAGCGGAAAGCGGGTAAGCTTCTGGCTCTGACCTCTTGGGCTTTCACCTTTACATTGGCTCTGTGTTTCTTATTTAATAAGGCGGTAGGTTACATCTACACAAGTCCCAACAGGTGCAAGAAAATTGCAATAACACCTTGCCCTTTAACTGACCACCAGAGATTAAAGCTTCATAGCAAGAAAAACAGAAAGCATAAAAATCATGGATCTGAACTACTCACTACTAAATAATAAATGAGCCAAGCCAGAAATTAAAAATAATTGAAAACTTTCCAGAGTTGAATGAAAATGAATACACAACATTCCTAAATTAACGAGACACAATGAAGGTGGTTTAAGAGGCAAGTTCATTGAACTAAGTGCCTACATAAAAATTGGAGAGGTCTAATATTAGTAACTTAATGGCATCTCTGAAAGCCCTACAATAAAAAGAAGACATAATACTCAAAAGGAGTAGATGGCAAGAAATAATCAAACACAAGAATCAATGAAACAAAGAGTTGTTCTTTTTGAGAAAATCAGTAAGATGGAAAACCATTACCACATTTCACTAAAAGTAACAGATTAATATTAGCAAATTTAGAGATTAACAGAGGGACATATCAAAAGATACCAAGGAAATTTAAAGAACCATATGGATGTACTTTAAAACCCTGTACTCCAACACACTGGGAAATCTAAAAGAAATGGAGAAAAATATCAGTATGCTACACCTAAAAACGTTAAAGATCATCTAAGCAATTTGAACTGACCTAGAACCCCTAGTGAAATAGAAATAGTCATTAAAATTCTACCAAACAAATAAGCCCAAGGCCAGATGGTTTTAGTGCAGAATTAAACCAGCATTTCAAAGAGTTAATGCCAATACTTTCCAAATTATTCAATAAAATAGAAATAGAAGGAATATTGTTGCATTATTTTTATGGAGCTACAGGTACCCTGATTCTTAAACCACATAAAGACCCAACAAAGAAAGGAATTATATACCAACATCCCTTAAGAACATAGATGCAAAAATTCTCATCAAATAATTGCAAACTGAAGCCAAGAACACATCAAAATATCAACTGCCATAATGATCAAGACTTCATCCCTGAGATGCAGGATGGTTCAATATATGTAAATTCAAACTGTAATCCACCATGTAAACAAACCAAAACACACACACATAAAAAAAAATGGGTTCATCTAATTTGATGCAGAAAGAGCCTTTGATAAAGTCCAACATTCTTCCATGTTTAAAATCCTTCAGAAATTAGAGATACAAAACAAATGTTTCAATATGAAAAAGCAATTTACAGCAAGCATTCCAAAATCAATTTAAATGGAGATAAACTCAAAGAATTTCAACTAAAATCAGAAATAAGGTAAGATTAGCTACTTTCTTCATACCTATTCAGTTCAGTGCTTGAAGTCTTAATGGGAGCAAAAATACATGGAAGGAAATCAAAGGGATACAAATTGAAAAGAAAGAAGTCAGATTATCATTATTTGTAGATAATATAATAGTATAGATAAGTGGCCTTAAAATTATACCCAGAAGTTATTACACCTGATAAACACTTTCAGCAAACTAATAGTATACAAAATTATACTCAATATCAGTAGTATTCCTTTATACACAAAAAACCCAGAAAGAAAACAACTTTTACAATAGCCTCAATATTACAAAACATATTGGGGTAACTCTATTAAGCAAGCAGGCTTGTATCACAGAAACTTTAAGACATTAAAGACAAATTGAAGATATTAGAAATTGGAATGAATTCTAGTGCTCATGCATTAGTAGAATTAACATAGTGAAAATGACATTCATCCCAAAAGCAATCCAGAAATCCAAATTTTGATACCCCCCCCAAAATTCCAGCCAAAACTTTAAAGATTTTGAAAGGATGATTTTTTTCCTAAGAATTTTTTCTTTTCATTTTCCAAAGATTTATTTTTTTTATCTTCTAGATTCTCCATATTTATCAAAGCATCTATAATATTTAAATTTTTTTCTTTCTTTCCAGCTCCAAATAACATGTCATCCATACATATATAAGATATCCTGTGGGATGATGTGATAAGCTAAGTTCTTATTGATTAAATGATAAAGAGTCAAGTTAACCTAGTTCTGAGACAAAAAGCTAAGTTATGCTCTTGTCCTCTAATAATTACTTTTCCTGTTCCTTGCTTCTTTGCTTGTGTATGGAAATCCTTATGAGAAGTCAGGAGGTCAGAGGACAGACACACCTACAGTTGTGTTCACTCTTGTTTGTCACTTGTTCCTTCTTTCTCTTTAGTACAAATACTTGACCACTGGGTGTGAAAGAACTGCATTTCTTCTTCCTGGGGTGATCCATGTGTGTCCCTCTTAGTATCCTCCTACAGAATAGGAAAAGACCTTTACCAACCCCACGAATGATAGAGGGCTGATCTCCCAAATATATAAACAACTCAAGAAACTAGACAGCAAAATATCAAATAATCCAATTAAAAATGGACTAAGGAGCCCATTTCCTATGATGCAATGCCTTACTCAGTCTTGATGCAGTGGGGAGGGCCTAGGGCTGGCTCCAACTTGGTAAGCCAGCCTGTGTTGACTACCCAAGGGAGACCTTATCCTCTAAGAGGAGAGGATAGAGGTGGAATGGGGGTAGGTGGCAGGAGGGGCATGGGGAAAGGAGAGGGAAGGGGAACAAGGATTGGTATATAAAGGGAAAGAAATTTTTTAAATAAAAAATTATAACAAAAAAGAGAAAGAAGTCACATTATGAAATTATTGTTCAAGTGAGTATACAATTTTGTTTTATATATATATATATATATTATATAGTATCATGAAATTTATAGAATTTAATGGAAAGATATTAGCAAAGCACTAATTTAAATCCACTGCAGCACTGGACTCATAGTGAGATCAGATCTTTCTGAAAACTCAAAGCTTTAGAAATGTCAATGTTACATAGGAATTAGCAAAGGACAAAGGAATTAGCAAAAAAAAAAAAAAAAAAAACCAACTCTGAGATACCATCTTACACCTGTCAGAATGGCTAAGATTAAAAACACTGAAAACAGCTTATGTTGGAGAGAATGTGGAGCTAGGGGAACTCTCCTCCACTGCTGGTGGGAATGCAAGCTTGTACAGCCACTTTGGAAATCAGTATGGTGCTTTCTCAGAAAATTGGGAATCAATCTCGTTCAAGACCCAGCTATACCACTCTTGGGCATATACCCAAGGAATGCTCAATCATACCACAAGGACACATGCTCAACTATGTTCATAGCAGCATTATTTGTAATAGCCAGAACCTGCAAACAATCTAGATACCCTCTGGATAAGTGAGACAGTTGTTTAGCTTGAAATGTTTAGGGGGCCCCCAGGCAGTCAGATCTGGACCTGTCCTTAGTGCATGAGCCGGCTTTTTGGAACCTAGTGCCTACGGTGAGACACTTAGCTCAGCCTTGGTGCAGGGAGGTGGGGATTGGACCTGCCTCAACTGAATGTACCAGGCTCTGCTGACTCCCCATGGGAGACCTTGCCTTGGAGGAGGTGGGAATGAGAGGGGTGGGTTGGGGGGGAAAGCCTGGGGGGTGGGGGGAGGAAGGACAGGGGAATCCATGGTTGATATGTAAAACGAATAGAAAATCTCTTAATAAAAAGAAAAGAAAAAAAAAGAAATGTGAATGCTACATAGGAATGAGCAAAGGAGGCTGCGACAGGATTGATATATAACCTAGATATTGGGAAGACAACAGATATTATAATGCATATTTTATTAACTAGATGAAGCATAAAAGTGGACTACAGCTGTTAGGAGGTATCATGGGTCTGTCATCTTCTAAGACAACATATAAAAGAAATAAAAATCCGCAACTTAAAGAAGTGACCCTGCAAATATAAAGACAGAAACAGGAAACTGATGTCAATAAGACATAGTAAAGCCATATTTGATGCTAAAGTGAAGTCTTTTCATTAGATGTCTGCAGGAATCGCTCATTTTATAAAAATAAGAACATTAATATATGCCATTTCCTTATTTATCTATATATACATGAAATCTTTCAAAATTAGATAAATGACAAAAAATGAAAAACATTAAAATGTGGTCCATGTATGCTACCTGTGAAATCATATCATTAAATATGTTTAACTTCATATTTTTATCCTTCATTACTTCACAATTGTAAAATTATGTGTAGAAAAGTGTATTTTGCAAAATAGAAACTAAAGTTAAATATGGAAAAATCTACCATGCTTCATTTCATCCATTTCTTCCTTTTTTATTCTAAACACTTTTTTAGTCTTTGAGTTTTTTTTTTTTTTTTTTTTTTTTT